>CM066203.1:34399988-34691448 GCA_033675215.1 Rhodiola kirilowii | reverse complement strand
TGGACGTTCAAATGTTATGTGCTTCTTATTGTGTTATGTGTTATGTCGATTCTGATTGGTTAATGAAAAACAAGGAACCAATCAGAAGCGAGGAACACCGTAACTACGGTGCACCCTCACCCACACAACCCCCATGCTTTGGAGGTGCACCGTAAGCCCCGTGTTCCTCGCTTCTGATTGGTTCCTTCTTTTCATCAACCAATCAAAATCGATATAACACTTTAAAAACATAACACTCTAAGGACATATAATATTTGAAAGCCCCCTATATATATATTTCCTCGCTTCTGATTGGTTCCTTATTTTTCATTAACCAATCAGAATCGACATAACACATAACACAATAAGAAGCACATAACATTTGAACGTTCATCTATATATATATATATGCGCTCAAATGAGAACACCCTCTTAGGCTAAGAACATTAGAATCATTCTCAACCACTCATTTTGTTGAAATGAGTGGTCCAAAATGCACCACGTCATCTACTATGCACTTTCTGCTTTTTACTATGCATTTTCTGCTTTTACTATTTGCACTTTTGTCTTTTACCTATAAGACAAAAGTGCAGAATCAATCTACACCCTTAGATCATTTGATCCAAATGTGCAAAATTATTCTCATGTTCTTAGCATAAGAAGAGTTCTCATTTGAGCGCGCCCCTATATATATATATATATATGGGTGTTCTTTTGAGGACATGTGTTTTTGGTGAGGGTGTAGGGACAAATTTGGACCATTTGATCAAATGATCCAAAGGTGCATAACAAATCCAAAAAGTTAAAGTTGTTTGTCATTTTGCACTTTTGTCTTTTACCTAAAAGACAAAAGTGCATAACTCCAAAAAAACACTTTTTGACTCATTATGAACCTTTGGATCATTTGATCTAATGGTTTTACATTTGTCCCCACGACCTCACTTCTAGAGGTGTCCTCAAAAGAACGCCCATATATATATAGGGGGCGCTCAAATATTATGGGTTGTTAGAGTGTTATGTGTTACTTTATTGTGCACCTTTAGATCATTTGATCTAAAGGTGGAGATTTGATTTTGCACTTTTGTCTTTTAGGTAAAAGACAAAAAGTGCTAAATGACAAACAACTGTCTTTTTTTGACTTTTTGACTTTCATTTTGCACATTTAGATCATTTGATCTAAAGGATGAGATTTGTGTAACACATAACACCATAAGAGAGGCATAACATTTGAGCACTCCTATATATATATATAGGGGAGTGCTCAAATGTTACACCTCTCTTATGGTGTTATGTGTTACACCAATCTCAGCCTTTAGATCAAATGATCTAAAGGTGCAAAATCAAAGTCAAAAAGTTAAAAAGTGACAAAGTTGTTTGTCATTTTATACTTTTGTCTTTTACCTAAAAACAAAAGTGCAAAATGAAATCTGGACCTTTAGATCAAAAGATCTAAAGGTGCACAATAAAGTAACACATAACACTTTAACAACCCATAACACTTGAGCGCCCCTATATATATATGGGCGCGCTCAAACGTTACCCCTTCTTAGAGTGTTACCCAATTACTCGCTTGTGATTGGTTGAGGGGAGGTGCCACCTCACAAAACACGGGGCCCATTGGACATTTGAGTGGATTGTGAGGTGGCATTGGTAGTGGATTGTGAGGTGTCACCTCCCCTCAACCAATCAGAATCGAGTAATTGGGTAACACTCTAAGAAGGGGGTAACATTTGAGCGCTCATATATATATATATATATATATATATAGATGCGCTCAAATGAGAACACCCTCTTAGGCTAAGAACATGAGAATCATTCTCAGCCACTCATTTTGTTGAAATGAGTGGTTCAAAATGCACCACGTCATCTACTATGCACTTTCTGCTTTTTACTATGCACTTTCTGCTTTTACTATTCTGCACTTTTGTCTTTTACCTAAAAGATAAAAGTGCAGAATCAATCTACACCCTTAGATCATTTGATCCAAAGGTGCAAAATAATTCTCATGTTCTTAGCCTAAGAAGAGTTCTCATTTGAGCACGCCCCTATATATATATATAGAAGCGATCAAATGAGACACCAAAATTAGAATGAGGCAAGTGAGGCATGATCTGAGCCACACATCTACCCCCCCCCCCCCCCCGTACTTTGTGGGCGCGCCACGTGGCAAATAGTAAACCCACTACTAATAGTAGTGTGAACACAAAAATGGCGACTGTGAACGTGGCTCGCCACGTGTCACAATGAGTGGCCCAGATCGTGCCTCACGTGCCTCATTCTACCAACACTGCCTCAACCGAGTGCTCCCATATATATATATATATATATATATATATAGGAGCGCTCAAATGTTATGACCAAATTAATGTGTTATGTGTTACGGAGCTTCTGATTGGTTATTGAAAATCAAGGAACCAATCAGAAGCGAGGAACACCGTAACTACGGTGCACCCTCACCCATAAACCCCCCGTGCTTGTGAGGTGCACCATAAGAACCGTGTTCCTCGCCTCTGATTGGTTCCTTGTTTTTCATCAACCAATCAGAACACCGTAACACATAACACATTAGTAAGCCATAACATTTGAGCGCGCCCCTATATAGAGGAGCGTTCAAATGAGGCAGGCTACAGTAAAATGAGGCAGTGAGGCAGCATCTCACTCACTCATCTCAGCCGTCAAAATCATCTCAACGCGACACGTGTATTCCACTCACTTTCATTTTTTAATCTTAGTTATTTATAAAACAAACTCATTTTGTTAATTGGAGGGCAGTCTGGACATTTCTCTCTGTCTCACCTCTCAATCGGCTCTTCTCTATCATATTTTGATTTTTGTTTCTCTCTCCTAAACCCAGATCCAGAATCATCGAGCTCCATATCTCCCGAACAACATCGATCCATTGTGCGTATTCGCCTGAGTACGCGTCGACTGCAGCAACAGCTTCGAGCAGCGTCGACTGCAGCAACAGCTTCGAGCAGCGTCGCCGGCAGGAACAGCTTCGAACATCTGGGTTTCGATTAATATCGTTCGCCCAAAGCCCTAGGCTTCAATGGTTGTGCGTCGTCGTCGTTTCCAGGTAATTTCAATCCCAACGCATCCAATTCCCGATCTGCGTTTTTTCAACTTTTTCAACTGCGATTCAGCTTTCAATTGATTCACTTCTGTTCGAATCTGAATTTTTTTTACACAAGTGTTGGCTTGAATTGCTACTCAGTCGATCGAATGGTCGGTGCTGTAGGATTGATTGTGTTGGGTTGCGCTGTGAGTGCGTCTGGTGTTGATTTTGGGGAAACTAGGGTTGCTTATTATTGTGGCTGATTGTTGTTGTATGTAGGTCTGTGTTTTTCCTTTGAATAACACCTCTTTCTAAAGAACTTTGCTTTCCTCTGACAATTGCATTCCCCTACACAAGATTTGTGCTATTTTCTCTAGCACTTGAAATCAGTATTGCAGATGAATATTTCAATTACTCATTGTTAATTATAGTTAGGGTGCATAGTTTGCAGATTAAGAAATCAAAAGCAGTGTCAACTTTATTTAATTAAATGAATGTTTATGAAGAACTTTGTGCAGTTTACAGGTTTTGTTAAAAAATTATGCCGAGTGATTAGTTCACTCATTTGGCTATTATTGTTTGTCTGTTACTTTCTGTATGTTGTATAGTATATGATGCAAGTATAATTTGCAGCTAATATTATATATTTCCATCTTTTAGGAGCGGCTAAGATTTGGTATTCGTTTTCGACGTCGGTGATGGGATTCGTCGGCGATTGGTATGAAACGCAGATCTGAAATCTTTTAGTGAAAGTTTTGAACTTTAATGTTCAACCTGGATGTTTGCGGTGCCTTGCGCATTCGAGTTTGAATGTTTGCGGATGTTTGAATGTTTTACAAATTAAGCATATAATTTGTTGGATCTCCCACTCTTTGTAGGTGCTTCCAGGTCGTGTCCACACATCAGTGATCTTGCAGCCCTATTGAAAGCTGCCCATTTGTTTATGGTTTGTATATTCTTGTTTCAGTGGAGTTTTATTTGGTTGTTGTTCTATTCAGAGCTTTGCTAATTCTATCTAGAAAATTTGCATCGTGAAACTAGCTCAGAGCTTACCCAATGTTTGTTTTATTTTTCATTGAATTTTGATGAAAATATAAGTTAGAGTTGTATGGGAATTTTTATCAGCCTTGAGTTCATTGATCTTGATGCCGTCAGAAATTTAATTGATTTCTTTGTGTATGAACTAGCTTCTCAAATATAGCTGCAGTGATATTTTTTTCTCAGTATAATAATCAGTTGCTGAGAAGCTTAATGTTTCTGGTTAGTTTTTTTTAGTAGTGCATTGCAGCAGAAGTCACTGGATTGATTGAATTTTACTGCTTGATATGTTTGCAGTGAATGATCCATTTGTGATGAAGGTCTGGGCCAAGCCTTTCCCTGAGAACAAGCATGTCAAGTTCTTGGCTGATGGCTCAGCATCCTATACTCGTGCTCTTGGTCTGGAGATGGATCTTGGCGACAAAGGGCTGGGCACTCGTTTAGTTTTTTTTATATATTGTATGTATTGAGAGATGTTGGTCTGGAGATGGATGTTTATGCGCTGTTTGTGTTCTTAAACGGCGAAGAATAGAGAAGGAAGGGAAGGATCTCCCCCAATGTGTTGAAGCAAAGGTCAAGAAAGGAGATGAAGAAGAAGAAAGTGTTTGTATATATGTCCTGAAAAGAAGCTCGCTATGTGTGAAACTTGACTGGGATTAAGAAGCATTTTTGATGTGTTTTTTATTTTGATGTGTCCTGGAACTTATTATTTTTGATGTATTTATATTATTTAGGCAGAGATGATGTATAGACATTTGTTTTTACATTTGTATTTATATTATTTTTGAAATATATTTTACATTTGTTTTACTCAAAGCTCATATTTATTAAATACATCCTTCGTTTATATTAAATACACCCTTCGTTTACATTAAATACACCCTTCGTTCCAGTTACTTACACCCTTCGTTTTGATTTAATACACCCTTCGTTTCTATTAAATACACCCTTCGTTTCTATTAAATACACCCTTCGTTTCTATTAAATACACCCTTCGTAATGCCATATGAAATAAGGGTGTATTACCATTACACCCTTATTTCATATGTCATTACCCCCTTATTTCATAAGTCATTACCCCCTTATTTCATAAGTCATTACCCCCTTGTTTCATAAGTCATTACCCCCTTGTTTCATAAGTCATTACTCCCTTAATTCATAAGTCATTACCCCCTTGTTTCATAAGTCATTACCCTCTTATTTCATAAGTCATTACCCCCTTATTTCATAAGTCATTACCCCCTTAATTCATAAGTCATTACCTCCTTGTTTCATAAGTCATTACCCCTTATTTCATAAGTCATTACCCCCTTATTTCATAAGTCATTACCCCCTTGTTTCATAAGTCATTACACCATTATTTCATAAGTCATTACCCCCTTATTTTATAAGTCATTACCCCCTTATTTCATAAGTCATTACCCCCTTATTTCATAAGTCATTACCCCCTTATTTCATAAGTCATTACCCCCTTATTTCATAAGTCATCACCCCCTTATTTCATAAGTCAAATTAGACCCTTATTTCATAAGTCAAATTACACCCTTATTTCATAAGTCATTACCCCCTTATTTCATAAGTCATTACACCCTTATTTCATCAGTCATTACCCCCTTATTTTATAAGTCATTACCCCCTTATTTCATAAGTCATTACCCCCTTATTTCATAAGTCATTACCCCCTTATTTCATAAGACATTACCCCTTGTTTCATAAGTCATTACCCCCTTGTTTCATAAGTTATTACCCCCTTGTTTCATAAGTCATTACCCCCTTATTTCATAAGTCATTACCCCCTTATTTCATAAGTCATTACCCCCTTATTTCATAAGTCATTACCCCCTTATTTCATAAGTCTTTACCCCCTTATTTCATATGTCATTACCCCCTTGTTTCATAAGTCATTACCCCCTTATTTCATAAGTCATTACCCCTTATTTCATAAGTCATTACCCCCTTGTTAAAATAAGTCATTACCCTTATTTTAATTTATTTCTTTATTTCATTACACCCTTATTTCTTTATCAAAAAATAAAGTAATGTCCATGTAGCTCTCCCGTATCTCCATGAGTCATTACACATTTGCACATTCATTTCATAATAAATTGTAATTTATTTCTTTATTTCGTTACACCCTTATTGCTTTATCAAAAAATATTACCAAAAAATTACAAAAAAAATTGTTTCAAAGACAAACGTAATGTTAATTTGAATTACATACAAGTTCGAAAGTATGATATATCAAAGTCAAATTTACATTTTCAACGATTACAAAATTTACATATCAACTGAAGCTACAAAATACATATTACAGGAATCCGACACATCGCATGTTTGTGCTTTAAGGACCCTGTGAAAGGATAGTAAAAAATGATCATGAAGCAAATGAAAAAAGCCTGATGAAAGAAAACACATCAAGGCAAAGACAAGAACCAACCGCTCCCTGTAAGAAGCTTCAGAATTAACTCCAACATATAGCAGCTTGTCAAATCTACAAGGCCGTAACAGAGCTGGGTCAATTAGGCCAGGCTTGTTACTTGCTCCAATAATGAATAAGTCCTAATGTAGTCAAAAAATCAAAGCAATTGTTAAATTCAAATGATTTGATATACAAGCAGCACAACTATAACAAATCCAAATATGAATGATATACCTGGGATGAATCACTGAGCCCATCAATCTCTGCAACCATCTATAATGAGGAAGAAAACTGTCAAGTGGGGATAGCAGAAGAATAACAATGAACTTTGCTCTAAGAAAATATCACAACCTGAGAAACTACTCGATCCATGAAACCCCCTGAATCTCCAGAGGCACCTTGAGAGGGAGCAAGTGAATCGAGCTCATCAAAAAAGATAACACATGGGCGAGCTGATCTCGCCTGCAAAGTATGTGAACAGTATCAATGCGAGACACATTTGGGAAGAAAAAATGCTAATTGCTATATGATTTTTCACACCTTTTGAAAAATGTCCCGCACATTTTTCTCGGACTCCCCAATGTACATGTTAATGAGCTTTGGTCCTTTCACACTAAGAAAATTGAGTGAGCATTCCGTTGCAACAGCTTTGGCTAATAAAATTGAGTGTTCACCAAGAACACATCAGCAAGCGGCAAGTTAGTTACAAAAATAACTGAACTTCAATTCAACTTAGACGTGGAAAAAATTACCTTCCCAGTGCCTGGAGGACCATAAAGAAGAACACCGGACCGCTTCCGCAACCCAGAGGAAAACAGATCTTTATGGAGCAGGGGAAGCTGCACATCAATAGTGAGATGAGTTTTTTAGGGGAAGCATATCCCTGGGCATGAAACCGGAAGTTTGAGCAGCCATGTCTTTTATGTATTCCTCTAAACTAATCTGCATGAATCAAGAAGGCCAATATATAACCATAACAATGATACATGAAATGTTTATACAAAGATAGTATGTGCTTTGAAAAACAACTAAATTACAGAGACTTGATGATTGTGGCATCATGTCTCATGAGAAAAATGAAATGCAACGCCCTAGCAATTTTGGCACATATTTATATGAAAAAGAGTCGCATACATCTAGTTGAAGTTCAACAACACTTCGCAGCGACTGACTCAGTAATTCGACTCTTTGTTCATCAGTTAGTGGGCTTGACAGAACCGCTCGTCGTCAAAGCGATTTGTACAAATAAATTTATAATAGTCCGCTACTCGCAACTATACTACTGGGTAGTACTTGGTAAGTAGGGGTCGAACCCAGAGGAATTAGGGGGATAGGTTATTCTTTAAGGGATTTGTTCAGCGAAGGAGCGTGTTTTAGGTTGGTTGAGGTTTTAGTGCTAACAACTACGTGACTTTTTAGTTGGTTTTGGTTTTGAGTGCTGAAAAGTAAATTACAGAAAAGTAAATACTGAAATTAAAAGCGAAGACTTACAGTGGGTGATGCGTGAATTGCAAGTCCTCCGGATTGTGAGCGATTGATGGTTGCAGTTGATTGAACAATAAAAGTAAAGACAAAGGGGATTCATTGATTGCAAGAGAAGTATTCGGTCTTAGGGGGCCTTGTATTATATCCTGTTCATTCTTTTAGTAACCCTTTTGAGTATTCAAACGTGTATCGAGGCCCTTTCGTAGCGCTCAATTTGCCACACTGTTTGTAAACCCTTGTTCTACCTCAGACTAATTCCTCCTTTCGAAGTATCTTAGCCTTTTGTGCATCCATTTGGTCCCTTTGGTCCAGTTTCCAAATGGTTTTAAAGATAGATCGAACTCCTCAGATAAGCTTTGCCCTTTCGTAGCAACCACTTACCCGAGTATGTTCACGACTTCCCACAGAAGATTTTTGCCCTTTCGTAGCTTCCACTCAACCTTGGAAAGTCTGACCTTATAAATGGCACATAGAACAAGTTTTGAATACAGAGAAAAGAAACTAAACGAAGTAAAACATTTTATAAAACAAGAACTCCCCTTCAACCGAATGAAGAGTTTAGTTACGAATATCCATAGAGTTGGACATCATAACTAAATACTTGGGGATTTGGAAAAGAATACTCAAGAACCGACAAGAGTAAAGAGAGAAGAGAAAGAGATTACTCAAGAACAAACAGGAGTAACTCTTGAACTGTAACTGAAAGCTTGAGTACTCAAGAACAAACAGGAGTACTCAAGATCGAACTAAAGTATTTGAGAACAAACTGAACTTTTATTTATATCAAAACCAAACTTTACAAAGTAACAAACTTAGAGAGAGAAGTGGAGTGTGGTGTGTTGTGATTGCTTATGGCTTTTGAAATGAGGAGGGATGGCTTGGTATTTATAGCCATGGAGGAGAGGAATGGATGGCCAAGATGAGGGCATGTGGTTTAGCATCCAAGGGTGGAGAGGAGGGGAAGAGGAGAGGAGGGCAAGTGTCACAAGGGGAGAGGAGAAGGCAAAGCCGCCGGCGGCTTTTGGTGTGGATGGAGGAGGATGTGACATGTGGTGGTGTGGGAGAGGAGGAGGGGTGGATGTGAGGAGAAAGCCGCCGGTCCATGTGGCATGAGGAGAGTGGTTGTGAGTTTTGTGCAGTTTGCACAAAACTATCGGTGTATTCCAGCTCCGGATTGTCTTCGGTTTCTCTTCGGTTTGATTTGTTTTGAATGATTCCATGTCAGGATCTTTAGATTTCTTCATTCAGCGTCTGATCTTGACCTTGGATTGTCTCCTGATATCTTTTCTGTGTTAAAAGCTCTTCCTTAGCGTGTATTCTCTCTAAGCTCTGAAATACCCTGTAGAAATGTATCGGGACTAAAACATCGAAGTTAGATAGACAAACAGTCTAATTTGGTGGGTTTAACTGTGTTTATGATTCATACAATTGTGGTCCATCAGGGCTCATACTAATTTCGTGGCTAAAACCTCAAACAAGCAGAGACCCAACATCCTACTCAGATGAAATGAATTGCAAAATCAACCAACACTTATTTAAAAAAACCATTCTTTCCAGTCAAAGCGCAATTCAAATCAAAGCACACAAAATCCAGGCAAAGCCAAACCTATTCGAATCCGAATTGACGGAACCCAGAGGCTTCAGAAGCCGATTCCCAGCCTCGAAAAGCTGCTGCTACAGGTCTATCTCCATCTCCATCGCAAATCTGGAATCTCATCGAACTCATCCTCACAGCCGTCGCCAGGCACGGTTGAAACCCCAAATGGAAACCCTAGCTTTTTCTCCCATCGCCTCATCGAACTCAACGAACTCATCTCCCGTCGTCTCTCACTATTTCTCTCTCCCAACCCTAGAATCATCCCGTCGATTTCGGTTTCGATCTGGGTTTTGTTCGTTTGAACGAAAGCATGTGAGAGAAATCACACCGGAGAGAGAAACCAAAAATCAGCTGATACGTGCAATCCCTCTCTCCTCCGTCGTTTTCTGCAAAAAGCATTTCACCTTCAAAACCCCAAATTACCCCCCAAATAAATTCCCCCCAACAATTACTTTTCCACTGCCACCTCACCAAAATGATTGGTCCACGTTGTGCCTCACTGCCTCACTCTTAAAACCCTGCCTCAACGGAGTGCTCCCCTATATATATATATATATGGGCGTTCAAATGTTATGTGTTCTTATTGTGTTATGTGTTACATGATTTTGCACCTTTGGATCTTTTGATCTAAAGGTTCAGATTCCATCTTGCACTTTTGTCTTTTAGGTAAAAGACAAAAGTGCAAGATGACAAACAACTTTGTCTATTTTTGACTTTTTGACTTTCATTTTGCACCTTTAGATCATTTGATCTAAAGGCTGAGATTGATGTAACACATAACACAATAAAATAGGTGTAACATTTGAACACTTCTCTATATATATAGGGGGCGTTCGGTTGAGGCAGGGGTATAAGAATGAGGCAAGTGAGGCACAATATGAGCCACTCATTGTGTTGATGTGGCAGAGAATAGTGTGTTGCTTTTTGCTTTTTACTGTTGGTAGTGGGTTTTACTGTTGGTAGTGGGTTTTAGTATTTGGACACGTGGCGCACCCACAATACAGGGGGTTTGATGGATGGTTGAGATCGTGCCTCACGTTGCCTCACATTACTGTAGCGTGCCTCATTTGAACGCTCTTCTATATATATATATATATAGAGGAGCGTTCAAATGAGGATCGCTACAGTAATGTGAGGCACGTGAGGCACGATCTCAACCACACATCTAACCCCCCGTGCATTTGTGGCGCGACACGTGTCCAAATAGTAAAACCCACTAACTTTTGAAAAGTCAACAATTGCGGCTGTGCCACGTGGCTTCGCCACGTGCGTCCGATCAACTCCACAGACGGCCGAGATCGTGCCTCACTGCCTCATTCTTACAACCCTGCCTCAATCGACCGCCCTATATATATATATATATATATTTATTTATTTATTTATTTATTTATTTATTTATTTAAGTCAGTACTCAAGCTCTTACAAATTAGAAGTGTATACAATTCTTTCAAAGGTTGTTTACATGATTAGCCATTGTGTTATAATACATTAAAAAAATGATCGACCTAATTAGGAGTATACTAATTCATATATAGAAAAAGTCCACTTTCGCCAAAACAACAACATGATTCGAATTTGACAACTATACTTCATCTCTCCATGTATTTAATATCTTTCGATTTTGGCATACATGTGTGGAAACTTTTTTTTTTTATGTCTTGTGGAGGCACCTAATGACGATGCAAATATATATCAGAAGCTGTCAAACTGAGAATAATATCAGATACAGCCATATAAACTGGACCACGTACGACTCAAAATTAAAACGTAACCCTTCTTGGAACAAATTCATCCCAACAAAGCGTGTATCAAAATGGATGATAGTTATACGACTTATTCTACGTACCCAGTAAAATTTGGGAGAACTTGACATTTTATAGAAGTTAACTGAGAGTCAGGCACTAGCAGACGGGTGTGGAACCAATCTCATCAATTAATTTAGATTGGATCTGTGTGTGATTCATAGATGATGAGCAGAGCAAAGCAAACCTTGAAAGGGTCAAAAAGTCTTCCATTTTGTTTTTTTTAAATACATTTTTATAGTCAAACTCAAGTTTTTTGGTGGATAAAATAGCTATTCAATTATTCATCATCTTGTGCGCTAAGGTAACACCTCCTCCTTTCAACTCTTACATACATATCTATATATACTCACCATTGACCTTCAGATATTGATCCCACAACTCCCTCCTAATTATTTCTAGCTAGCTGCTGTTCGCATCATCTTGTGTGCATTTGGCTTACATATCGTCATCAATCACAAAATCTGCAGCAGCTGCTTTTGACTCGAAAAGTCTTATCATAAAAAGAATAAGCGCATCGAGCAGGGTTGTGTTGGGGATATATATACTTGGGTAGTGTTTTTATTCAACAGACTATAATTTGAGAGTTATAAAATTCCCCCTAAGCGGGCGGGCGGATATGGCAGACTACAGGAAAGAGCGGACCCTGGAAGGAACGCCGACATGGGCTGTGGCAGTGGTGTGCTTTGTGTTGGTTGCCATATCACTAGTCATTGAAAAGCTCATTCATCATCTTGGACATGTAAGCTTCCATCTTCTTCAATGTTTTCCTAATTACATTTTGATACCTGATTTTTTTTAAAACAACATGCATCTATTGTTTACATGTGTGTATATGGTTTATTTGTCTACAACATCATGTACACAATGATCTTCATATACCATGTTCTCGTGATGTTTTAAGATCAGATCATCAGATACTATGAGATGACCATGACCATGACATCTACTGTCATCCATCAGATCAGGCCAATTTTATACCATTGTGTATTTTATTAATTTTGTCTAAAAGTTAGTTAGTTAGTTAATAAAGAGATCAGATTATTGAATAACCCTTATCAGAATTATTCGCTTTAAGTCCCTTTGGATGATGATGATGATGATGGATCTGTTTTTATTACAATGACAACCAAAATCATATATATGCATTTACACTTAATTAGGTGGTCATTATGTACAATGCATCTTAATTAAATTGCATTATTGCTGGTTAAACACAATAAGCATCTACTGTGCTGTGCATCATCAATTAATCTGCATCAATTAACATGTCAACTTGATGTGCTAAATTGCCCTAGTACACACAAGTTATCTCAGACTCACTCTTGTCTCTTGTCCTATATATAATTAAGGGATCAATCAAACAAGCAAACAAATAATAGACAGGGAGCAGTCAAACATTTAAGCATCTTCGATCTGTCCATAATTTTCCATTTCTAAAGTACATCAACTTGCTTGCAGCTTGTCTGTTTCAATAATATAAATGTCCAAGTCTTTGTTAATTTTACCCATTCATCATTTAATATTAGAATCCTCAGGTCAACATTACTATTTTTAACTTTTTAATTTAATTTATAATTCCATCTGACTCTTAATTTTGTATATTTAGTTTTTAAAGAAGAAAAACAAGCCAGCACTTGTTGAGGCCCTGGAGAAAATTAAAGCAGGTAAAAATGCAGCATCCTATATTTTTTTCTTTCTTTTATAATTGTCCTTCCAAAGAGCTAATTATATATGTTGCCAGTATTTATCTTTTTGGTTATATATTTTAATGATGTTTTTACAAAATTATATATATATATATATATTGTTGCAGAGCTTATGCTTCTTGGGTTTATATCCTTACTGTTGGTGGTCCTTGGAGGTCCTATTTCTCAAATATGCGTTCCTCAACAACTTGGCAACTCCTGGGGGCCCTGTGCCGAACTCGATGAAAAGAAAGTTGAAAAGGGATACAAGAATGACTACTGCACTAAAAAAGTATTCAAATTACAAACAGATCACTCACAACCAAAAATAAAATTTACAAACACATTTTTAAGTAGTACACTTTAAGTTCAAACATTTCTGATTGGCTATATATACTCCGATTTTACAGAATCAATTGGCTTTGGTGTCGTCGTATGGGATACATCAACTCCATATATTCATCTTTGTGCTGGCCTTGTTCCATGTCACATACTGTATCATGACCTTAGGTTTAGGGTCTATCAAGGTAATAAATATTTATACTACACTAAGAGAATATAATCTGGCCGCGATCATCTATATATTATTTCGATATCCTATTTAATAATCATGTAGTGCATTTTGGCTTCAGATGAAAAGATGGAAGACCTGGGAAGATGAAACCAAAACTATCGAATACCAATACTCTAACGGTAAGATACAAGCTTAGTACGTAAGAACAGCCTTTTCAGCATTTATCGTTTCTTTTTAGCGCAAGGTTTGAAAATTAACTATTTTATAGAATATAAATATCGGATTTGATTTGGTTTCGTTATTGCAGATCCTGAGAGGTTCAGGTTTGCAAGGGACACTTCTTTCGGAAGAAGGCATTTGAACGCGTGGAGTCAGTCAACAGTTTTACTTTGGACTGTAAGAACAATCTTCAATATTTACTAAATCCATTTTATTTTACTAAACAGAGGAGAGGAGTCATATATACGCGCATTTTCAACGTGATCACTGTAATCTAATTCCTGCGAATTGGGATTATGCAGCAATGCTTCTTCAGGCAATTCTTTCAAGCAGTCACTAAAGTCGATTACCTTACCCTGAGACATGGATTCATAGCTGTAAGTACTAAGTACCTTATTTGCAGTGTCTCGACAAACTCATTAGAACACCTCCCTTAATGAGATTGAATTGATTATGCGCGCAGGCTCATTTAGCTCCTGGAACTGAAACAAGATTTGATTTCCAAAAGTACATCGGAAGATCGTTAGAAGAAGATTTCAAAGTTGTGGTTGGGATCAGGTCTGTTTTAGCTACTTCAGTCATCAATGACTGGTATCCAAAATATATACTAAATCTTCAGTTATACTAACACTTTTTTGCACTTGTGTTTCATGGTTGCAGTCCATTGATATGGTTCTTGGCTGTCATCATCCTTTTGACCCACACGCATGGTAAAATCTTAAGCCCTGAATCCTAATGCAAAGCAAACTTGTGCAAATATTTTTATACGTTTTGACTTGGTACGTCAATCTAACTTTTGTACCTGCTTGTGTGATTTTGAACAGGGATCTACTCGTACCTCTGGCTCCCATTCATCCCACTGATCGTAAGATCCAACTTAATTTATCACACGAGTCGAATGTCGACAGCTTAAATGCTCCAAAATCAGAGAATGGGACTAACTTTTGTATACTTTGACCTTGGATTGGGGCAGATCATTTTAATTCTCAGCACAAAATTACAAGTTATTATCACAAGAATGGGATTGAGGATTCAAGAGCGAGGCGACGTCGTAAAGGGCACGCCTGTGGTGCAACCGGGAGATGATCTTTTCTGGTTCAATAATCCTCGCTTCATGCTTTTCTGCATACACTTCTGCCTATTCCTGGTAAAATGGAATTCCACATATCAGATTACACTAGTTCATTTAAAATTTCATTTACTTTGTTTTGAATATATAAATAAACTTACTTAAGCTAATGATACTAAAATTTTCTTCTTCTTCTGCAGAATGCATTTCAGTTAGCTTTCTTCGCTTGGAGTTGGGTAAGAAGCATTTTATTTGCAAAATAATCGATGAATTATTTCCCTATTGGTTCATGTTGAATTGAATCGGATTTGTTAATTTTTTCTTCTTCAATATGCAGTATGAATTCGGTCTGCTTTCATGCTACCACCAAACCAAAGCTGATGTCGCCATCCGAATCTCCATGGGGTAAGTATTAAGATCATATCATACATATGTCGATCTGAATCGGTACGGTTTTATTCCAATTGATTTATGAAGTCATGTTGGTCTGATTTTACCTGGTTCAAATCTTCAGAGTTCTTGTTCAACTCCTCTGCAGTTATACCACTCTTCCACTCTACGCTTTAGTCACTCAGGTAATTAAACGTCTAAATTAACAAGGAATGTCAATATTCTGCGTATCTAAAAGGGATTCATATCGGATGCAGCCAAACTAAAATAACTATTTGAAAACGACTTAGCTTTGATAAAACAATATCAAAGCTGCCCCATTTCGTTATTATAATCCCTAAATTGATAATTGAATCATTTTCAAAACTATGCAGTTTTAACAATTTTGAATTAAAACATGTAAAACTACGTCGTCTTCTCATATGACTATGTTTCGCTTTGTAGCACGGGATCTCATTGCATCTAAAAATATTGTTTGTTTGTTCTTGCAGATGGGTTCTTCGATGAAATCCACAATATTCGACGACAGAGTAGCGACGGCATTAAAAAGCTGGCACAGAACAGCCAAGAAGCACACCAAGCACAGCAAGCACACTGAATCAAACACACCGCTAACGAGCCGTCCGGGGACACCATCCGGGTCACAATCACCAATGCACTTGCTCCATAACTTCCGCCAGATAGAAAGCTACCCCAACACTCCCAGCCGCCACCATGCTGGCAATCAGAATCACTGGGAGCAAGACGGCTCCTACTCTCCCCACAAGGCCGATGAGGAATCGAACCACACCCACTTCGCGCAAAGAAGCCAAGCCCCGAGTTTGGAGCCCAGTGTCATGAAGCTTCCTCCTGGACCTGCTCCGGTCAGGACCGCCCAGCAGCATGAGATTAATATCGGTGATCAATCATCGGATTTTTCATTTGAGAAGAGCTTAAACAGTTCTGAGCATTGAACTGAGTGAGGTTCAACTATCAAGTCAGTTTGCAATGTGTGCTTCTGTTCGACAATTTTAGCAGCCTGACCAAAGGATGCATGGTGAAGGAGGAGGAAGTTGCTGATTAATTTGTAAATTGTCGTAGTTGGTTTGGTAACTTCCAATAATTTCCATTTCATGTTAGCAAACATATTATGTTATGTGGCATGGCATGGCATGGCACTTCGATGATTTTTGTACTGTTAACGTTACTCGCATGTCCAATGAATGGATACAAATTATCAAGATGAAATGAAATAAACATACTTTGTATCCAAAATGGAGAAAATAGTTGCGGTGCTCTCGGTATATATTTTGGTTTAAATTTTGGGTTGAGTGTGTTAGTGAATACTCCATAGCGCGGAATGATTTTCAGTTAGATTCGGAGCGTGTAGATGCGAGATATGACTAGTAGCGGAATAAAATAAACTATATACAATGTGGGATATTGTTAAGAACCCTGCTGGTTGACTGGTTAGGTATTGTTTGACTTCGAGGTCTTGGTGTACTTAAGAGATAGTTTAGGGTTGTGTGTATATGTCATTTAGTCTGAGAGCTCATATGTAATTCTTGTATATTGAACTTGTTTTGTAGGGTTTAGCAGATATTATCAACTGTGTTTTCCAATATAAGAGAAATATGTCATAAACCCTCTTCTCCGTTCTTCTTCATTCTCAGCTCAAATTCATCAACTAAGCTCGCCTGCTTGAAGGATTGTTCATGGTATCAGAGCCAGGTTGATCGTGTTAGTACGATTTTCGATCTCAAATTTAGGTCTATCATTTTTGGTTTCTGCTCAGTTGTTACTTGCTTAATGGCTTCACCTACTGATGATGTTGTTAGTTCCACCACTACTGTGGCTGTTGTTGCATCTGATGATGCTTTATTTGTTGCTAATACTAAAAATATTGGTATTCACTAATACATATGAGCCTTCAGACAGCGCTTCATATAAGCGCTGTCTTAAAAAAAACTGGTCTTTAAACAGCGCTTGATCCATAAGCGCTGTCTTATGTGCACTTTAAACAGCGCTTATGGATCAAGCGTTGTCTTAGGGAGACTTTAGACACCGCTTACGTAGAGGCACTGTCTAAAGTACACAAAAGACAGCGCTTAGGTGGAGGCGCTGTCTAAAGTGAGACATAAGACAGCGCTTCATCTGTAAGCGCTGTCTAAAGTCAGATATAAGACATCGCTTGCTAATGAAACTATGGCTTATGTTTACTTTAGACAGCGCCTATAGATGAAGCGTCGTCTTTTGTATATCTAAAAACTCAGATCTACTCAAAAATCTTACTCAGACTGAATTACCTCGTCTTCAAATTCTTACTGTCGTCTTCGTCCGCCTTTGAATCCAACTCAAAATCTCACTCACATTCTTCGCTCAGGTATGTCGATTTTGGTTTGCGATTTTATTTGTGTTCATCTCCGTCGCAGATTCGATTTAGGTTTGCGATTTCGTCTGCATGTTAGTTAGGGTTGCGATTTGGATTTGTGATTTGTTTCAATAAGTTAGGGTTGAGTGTTGTATTCATCTTCGCTTCGGTTGATTTCAGCTTCTACAAACCTAGCGCTCCACCGCTTGTTCCCGAGTTGATTTCAGCTTCTACGAACCTAGCGCTCCACCGTTTGGTCCCGAGTTGTTTCACCTTTGATATTGACTTGTACAAAGTTTTCGTTCCCGATTTTTTTTCTGAATCTTTGGGTTATTGAGTATGCTTACATGAATTGTTGTCAATTTGTATAGAACAATCTTGTTCGATCTGTGTTCTCGCTTCCGCTTCGAGAAAGAGCTTGCACTGTTCTGATAGTTGTCTTAAGGTATATCCATCACTGTTTTTGCTTGATTTAAGTTTTTCATGGTTGTGGATGCACTGTGTGTTGAACTGCATTAATGTTCTTCTGTTTTGTGAACATAACATAGAAGAAGGAGCCAAGTGTGGTCATTCACCTCTGTCTTCTAAGAGATATTCTCCTTGTGACCTAAGTAAGTTATTTTTGTCAATATTTAATTGTTTGCTTTTGAGTGATCGAAAGTGTCATGGAATTTGTTATGTTGCTACTTATGCATAATTTTGATTGTTTGTCATATACTAATGTTCCAGTTAATTCGGTTTATATATACCGTTGAACTAATTATATTTATTGTGTTTAATGATGGGAATGAAGTCGATGCGATGCAGCATGATGAAAGAAGTCGGTAGCATATTATATGTATTGGAGTTTGTAAATATATTTGCTTGTGAAACTTTAATTTACACATGAATTGATCATTTTTTTCCTTTTCTTTTGTCCAAAAAAATATAGGTTACAATTTATTCAATACTATACATATAGTTTTTTCACAATGGACCGAGCGTGGATGTCTGCTAACCGTCTAACAGCTGAATACGAGCAAGGAATTCATAGTTTTTATAATTTCACGAAGTTATATGCTGAACAAAATGGGTCTGAATCCGTGCACTGTCTGTGCATGCATTGTTGGAATAATAAAAAAAAGTTAAAGTCGGTGAATTGGTGAACCACCTATTGTTAAGCGGTATCAATCTCAATTACAAAGTATGGCGTATGCACGATGAGTCTGAACCACGAAACGATGCACCTCAAGTTGTTTCGCCTCAAATGGATGATATTAATACGGAATGGGAAGATGATGATTTAATTTATATGGTTAACAATGTTGCTGACGAGTCGAATGTCAGGCCAAAGATTTTGTTGACACTGAGAAATGACTCTGAATTACCATTGTACGAAGGTTGTACGAAGTTCACCAGACTGTCATCAGTGTTGAAGTTGTTCAACTTGAAGGCAAAAAATGGTTGGAGTGATAAGAGCTTCACTGAACTATTTCAGCTAGTGAAAGAAATGCTTCCGGACGGGAACACCCTCCCGAGTCGTACTTATGAGGCAACAAAGGTGATGTGTCCTATGGGCATCACCTACAAGAAGATACACGCATGTCCCAATGATTGTATTTAGTACCGAAATGATTATAGTGATTTGGTCGAGTGCCCGGTGTGTAAGACTTCCCATTATAAGCCTAATAAGGGACTGACAACTGATTCAAAAGGCTCTTCGACCAAGGTTCTGTGGTATCTTCCAATAATACCAAGGATTCAAATGTTATATTCTGATCCTGAAGATGCTGAACACATGAGGTGGCATGCTGAGAAACGTATAGTTGACAAAAAATGCGACATCCTGCTGACTCACCACATGGGGTATGAGAATGTCATCCACGTTGAGAGGCATGGGGTATGGAAGAGGGGTCACCAAAGGAGGACTAAAGAGTACGTGAGTGACTCTATGAGGGAGGTGGCGGAAAAAATTGCAAGTTGTTTGTTTACAGTAAAATAATAGAAGGTATCCTAATTCTGTGTGATTATGCTGAACGTAAAATGATTGATAACAGGATGAATTGCATGAGAAGGCCATTCAGGGAAGATTTACTTCCCAGGGTCAAAGAGACATATTGACGGATGCCACAGGGAAGGACGAGTACCCTGGACACACACGGGTGGTCGGGAGTTTGGTAGATTGGACGAAGGTATTCGGGAAGCGATCTTCTTCATCCAACACACGCTCCACCGTCAGTTTGCACGTGCCTACGTTTCAGAGCCTACACAGTGGTTCCGATCCAGACCCCTTCGGAGATATACCCGAGGTATCATGCAGTCATTTAAAATTACGAAGAAAGTGCAATTTATTGTATTAATATAATTTGGTACTTACTTCAAAGTATTGTATTAATATAATTTTGTTTGACAATATCAGGTTGGGAAGAAATGCATACTACACGTGGAAGGAGGCTTGGATGTGCGTAGGCAAATCGTTGCACTTGGCAGAGTTATGACAGGCCGATATGTTCACTATCGTGAGTTAGATGATGCGATGGTGAAGGTGGTTATAGAAGATGCTATAGAACCATTGACAGAGCTGCCAATGAAGTTTGGGGAAATGGAGAGGGTATCTGATGTAGTGCGTGCATTTGTGGGTTGGCCGAAATGGCTCGTAGACATTGATGAAAAGGTAAGTACGTACATTCAGTATTATCACACTAAACAACTCTCATTTGTTATATTTACTCGTTTGATCGACATTTTTATTTTGCACAGGGATATGACAAGTTCAGATTTTTGAATCTGCAACATAATAGTTTTAGCGACGATAACACGAGGGGAATGTCAATGCACTACCGCTTTCTGTACGAGCACGCTAGCATGATGGCTAAATCGACTCTGTACTCGGTGTACATCAGTAGCGAGGTGTTTGGTGAGGATTGCTATATTGAGCTGAACATGGATTGTGAAATCTACTTGTCTTAGTCAAGACGAGTTTCAGATGGTGTTCAAACTGCGCCTCGAGCACTTGTTGGACAGTTTCAGGTTGTGTTCAAACAGAGACTAGAACACCTTAGCAGACAGTACCAAAAACAGAACAAATAGGAGCACACACGATATGATAACCTAGTTCGGCCTCGCCTACTCTGGGGGTTTCCCACACCCGAAAAGGGACACAAATCTTATTACGAGTTTAGAGCTATTCGTGGACTTACACTTACACAACGCCTTGTTTGTAATAGCCTAGCCTCTAACACTCCGTCTCTCGGATTTGCAATCTCGGTTCACCGCAGCTCCCCTCGATCCCCTATGGGTAGGACGAGACTTCCCTCTCGGCCTAGTCTTGGACTTCTCGGAAGTCCAGTCGCCTTCTCTCAAAGATGTAGCTTGATTACCGTGCATGTGTGCGCTTTGTTGTCCTTCAAGAACAGTCTGAACAGCACACTGAACAGACTGTTACTTCGCCGTTGATATTCCGGTGTGGAATACTCAGCCGGCCGTCGCTCCTCCTCCAATCTCGCGAATCCTCTCGTGTTTTTCTTTTCTCTCAGGAAGCGATGCAGATCTGGTTGCCCTAGCCATGTATTTATATGTAAAGGCGAAAGTCCAAATCTGTTGCAGATCACATCATCAAATATTTTAGGAAATATTCCTAAATATTTGATGTGTATCTTTGATCCAATCTTAGGGAAGATTCGGATTTCTTCCACGCCAAGTCAGCCAGTCCAATCTTCAATCCAATTAGGAGATATTCGTTTGAATATCTGTATCTACGAATTCCTCGCTGGCCGACCTCAGATCGAAATATTCTTGTCAAATATTTCGGAGATACTCCTAAATATTTGATAGATATTCAATATCTTCCATATCCAATCTTTGGAGATTACTTCCGTGCCAAGCCATCCAATATTCTCGAATTCAAGCTGAAGATATTCATTTGAATATCTGATCTTTAATGATGACTCGTCAATTGATCCCGCTCAGATAATCTCATCGATCTGTTGGATACGCAAATCTTCCTGCGTCTGTTGCACGATGTACTTCTGTTCCAGTCTGAGATTGAACTCTTCTTGAACACCTGCTTGAACTGTCTATGGCCGTTTTGCCAACAGCATGCCATTCATGGGAACATCAGATTGTATTCTGGAGTTCACCGGGTTGAAAGCTTTGGGTTCATCTGCAACTGAAGTTTACATAAGGTAATTATTGATTTGATTATTAAATGGTTCTTAAGTTCAAAAAAAGTTTACTAATGTAATCATATGCCCGCAGATTTGTCCACGATAAGATCCCACCGGGCATTCAGTTTGGATTCTTCAGACCGAGTTATATGACCCCGTCCGAGGACTTCGAAGTAAGGGTGAAGTTCTTTCAGAGGAGACTGAGAATGCCCGACTATCCTCGTAATTTTTGCTACTTCCTTCCCTACATCAATGTCAGACAGTAAGTGAATACTTATTTGTTTATTGTGTGTTGATTTTGCATGAAATGCATGTTGTACCAATGTGTAAAATGTTTTTTAGGTGGCATTGGATGATAGCTATCATATTCCCTACGAAGCGAGTGGTTCTTTGTCTTGATCCGATGGGTAGACAATCGGTGCCTGATGCAACGAATTTTGTGAACATGTAAGAACTATGCTAGTCTACTTTTATTAAGCATTACTACACGTGCTACAATTTGCTGATATTACTTTAATGTTGTAGGAGCATGAGTCTGTACTTCAACATCCATCATTCGGAAATAGAGTGGAAGACTGTGACGGTATTGACATAACAATTGTTTTGAAATTTATATTTCATAGTTAATATGTTTTGTGTGATTATAACTCAATTACATTTTCAGTGCCCGAAACGGCCCATACCGAGTGAAGTATGTGGCTATTATGTCATGCAATACATTCGTGACATAATCAAGTACGCTCAAGCTACCAATGGATTGCTTGAGGATGACATAAGACAAGTAAGTATATTCCGAGACTTGATTGATCATAACCAATTAATTGAGGTGTCTTTAAACTTTCTAACTAATGAATTTTTTTTCCAGTGTTTCCCTAGAGGACGACAATTCTATGATGACAATGTGCTAGATGATATGAGGGATGACTTTGCAAATGAATTGATTACTTACGTGCGGCAAGTATATCATTCAGTATAAACATGAAGTCATTTACTGTATTATTGCTCAAATGTTGTTTGTATAACAAACGTGTCAAGTATCGATATATTTGGACATATGTATGAATGCAAACATGTTGTATAATATTGAGCAAATGAATGTAATTTGATGTTCAGCAAATTGGTGTTTTTGCAATAGGTGTTTTGTTTGAAATGTATCGTGCAGGGGCGCATTTATTTGAATCAATCCAATCTGCCATATTTTTTCAATGACAGCGCTTCCCGAATCAAGCGTTGTCTATAGTGTAACTTTAGGCAGCGCTTTACAGTAAAGCGTTGTCTAAGGTATAAACTTAAGACATCGCTGTCTTAAATAAGCCTATAAATAGCGCTTCGTCACTAAACGCTATCTATTGTCTGACCTATAACAGCACTTACTGAGATATAAGCGATGTCTAAAATCCCAACATATGACATCGGTCGAATAGACAGCGCTTGGTGAAGCGTTGTCTTATGGTCAAATGAAACGCTGTCTTTTCTCTCTTCTGTACTAGTGATTCCTCTGGTTACTACACTGTTCACGGGTACAGAAAATTATATACCATGTAAAAAGGCTATGATAATGGCATTTGGTGTGAAAACCAAACTTGGATTCATCCAAGGACAATTTTCTAGACCTACTGATGCAAACCAGTTAGCTAAGTGGGAGAGATGTAACAATGTGATGTTCACTTGGATTATTAATTCAGTCTCTAAGGAAATAGCAGCCTCCCTAATTCACTCTAGAGATTCTATTGAGGCTTGGGTCTAATTTGAGCTATCAGTTTGGTGGTGCTAATGACTCTCAGATTTATTTTGTTCAACATGATATCATGATGTTGATGCAAGGTGAACTCAGTTTTCCAGTGTATTATGGAAAATCAACTCAGCTATGGGGAGAAAAGGATGCCTTAACTGAAGAGGATTACTGTCATTTGGGAGAAAAATGTAAGGCTACTTAGTGGTCTGCCCGTAGAAAAATGAGAGATAGAAGAATGAAACTTCTCATGGGATTAAATGAGATTTATGCCACTGTGAGGTTCAATATACTGTAGATGAGGCCTCCTCCAACCTTGGTAGAGGTCTACAATCATATAATTTCTGATGAAACTCAAAGGAAAATAAAAAGTATTAGTCCTCCTGAAATGGCAGCTATGTTTGTTAGTCATCGGCCTCAGACTCAGACATTTAACACTCATTTCTCTCACAGACATGGAAACAAAGCATTTGGGAATCAGTTTACTCCAAATCAACATCAGTTTCCTCAGCATCAGAATTATAATCAGAATGTGAACAGAAATAGGAGGAATTTGTTATGCACTTATTGCCAACTGCAAGGCCATTCCAAAGACACATGCTACAAGCTCGTTCGATATCCACATGGTCACAAGTTGTACAAAGGCAATAATCAAAATGTGAAATCTAACAAAAGCATTGCTAACAATGTGACTGCTGGTGTTAGTGGTGCAGGGTCTGTTGAACCTATCTCTGGACATCAAGAGGGACCTAGCCAGCTGAGTACAATTCATGATCAGCTATCTAAACTGTGAAGTATGCTGCAACCAGAGATTGTGGGATCTAACAAGACTTATATAGCAGGTATTACATGCCTATTGTCTACCAAAGTTAATAAGGATATGTGGATTATTGATAGTGGTGCAACAGACCACATAACACCTTATGCTCATTTGCTGAAAAATGTCAAGGAACTTGACAGTCCTTATGTAGTTGTGATTCCCAATGGAGATACAGTTCAGTTACACATATAGGAAGATGTGATATTAACGACAAAATCAGCTTATATAATGTCTTGTTGGTGCCTAATATCAGATTTAACTTACTGTCAGTGGCCAAGTTGATTTTTGATTCTTAACTTTAAGCTCAGTTTGATGGAAAATTTTGTTATATACAGGATCCAACCACTTAGACTATTCAGGGGATTGGTGAGCTTACCCAAGGACTTTATCAACTGAAGCCTGCCTTGAATGGAGCTTGTTTTTCTTTGAAGACAAATAAAAATGTAGTTCAGTTGTGGCATCGGAGACATGGTCATCATGTACCTATAGCCAAAATGTTACACAAACGCAGTGCTTATATTCCTAGTTTGAAATATACTGGTGATATTGATGTTCATTGTAACATTTTCCTAAAGGCTAGACAAACATATTACAGATCAATGATAGTAATATAGTTTCTTCGGCTTTATTTGATTTGGTTCATTGTGACATATGAGGACCCTTTGCTACTCCTACTATGATAGGGGCCAGATATTTTCTTACAATAGTTAACGATTTTTTAACATGCACTTGGGTTTATTTGATGCAGAATAAGGCTGAAGCTATCGGTCACATTATTGATTATTTTCATATGGTGAAAACTTAGTTTGCTTGTTCTATTAAAACTTTGAGATCAGATAATGGCTCAGAATTTCTCAGTCATAGAATTGCTGATTTCTTTAGATCTCAAGGTTGTTTACATCAAACATCTTGTGCTTATAGTCCCCAACAAAATGGTGTTGTTGAGAAGAAACATAGACACTTGTTTGAAATTGCTAGGGCCCTTAAATTTCAATCTGATATGCCTGACTTATTTTGGGGAGACTGCATTCTTACTGCCACTTACATAATAAATAGATTGTCATCTGTTGTTTTAAAGGGCAAACCTCCTATGGAAATCCTTACAAATAGTCCACCTCAGTTTGAGCATATGAGGACTATTGGTTGAATGTGTTATGTATCTACCAACAAAGTTAGCAGATCTAAACTTGATCCCAGGGTTGTTGCTTGTGTATTTATGGGATACCCTTTTGGTAAAAAAGGATACAAAGTCCACTCTTTGGATTCCCATGCAGTGATGGTGAGCAGGGACATTACTTTCTATGAAGACAAATTCCCTTTTCAGGATACTTCTTCTAGTGATAACACTCTTGTCGAGTTTTTCGTACCTCAATGCAATATTTTAGAGGACTCTTCTGCTTCTTCAGCTGATGTTCAACAGAATATTTCCCATACTAGTTGATCTGATGGTGACATGTCTACCTCTGACTCCTCTGCACATCAACCTGTTGAGATTCCTCATCCATGTAGAAAATCTAGAAGAGTTCCTAAGCCATCAGTCCTGTTGAAAGACTTTAATTGCAACACTATTTTGACTACAAAATCCTATTATCCTATTTCCAAGTATGTGAACTACTGCAACTGTTCACCAAGTTATCATCATTTTGCTTTCTCGTTGATCTCAGATATAGAACCAAAAACATTTGCCCAAGCCAGCAAACACCAACACTGGGTTGATGCAATGAATAATGAGATCAAGGCATTGCAAGACAATAATACTTGGACAATAACTGACTTACCTCCTGGAAAGAATACAGTGGGTAGCAAATGCATTTTTAGAATTAAAAGAAAGTCTTATGGCAGCATTGAATGATATAAAGCAAGACTTGTGGCTAGAGGTTACACTCAAGAGGAAGGACTTGATTATCACGAGACATTTGCTCCAATGGTTAAAATGAACACTATCCGCACTTTACTAGCAGTTGCTTCAGTGAAAGGATGGCCATTATTTCAACTTGATGTGGATAATGCATTTCTCCATGGAAATCTAGATGAGTAAGTATATATGGATTTGCCCCCTGGCTTCTTCAAGTCTGAAAAATTAAGTGGCAAGTGTACACTACTTAAGAGCCTTTATGGTCTCAAACAGGCCCCAAGACAATAGTTCAGTAAGTTTAGTACCGCTCTACTGAAGGTTGGATTTGTTCAAAGTCTTAATGACTATTCATTATTCACTTACACCAGGTCTGGTCATTTCCATACTCTCTTGGTATATGTTGATGACATCACTACTACAGACGGGACCTTATGCAACGGTTCTGAGATAGCTTATGCAACGGTTCCTCATCCGTTGCATAAGCTACCGTTGCATAAGGTCATGAACTTATGCAACGGTTCAAGAAAACCGTTGCATAATGGTGTATCGTATGCAACGGTTTTCTTGAACTGTTGCATAAGGTCATGATCTTATGCAACGGTTCCAACACAAAACCGTTGCATAATATTATGACCTTATGCAACGGTTTTAACAACAAACCGTTGCGTAAGTTTTGGAAAAAATGGACAGATTTTAGCTGTTTTAAGCTCAATTCCGCCTGAAAAATTGAATACAAATTGTAAACAAAATTTAATACCCTGCTTTTACACATTCCCAAACATGGAAATAGTTTCATTTCACTCAAAATACAACCATATGCATTCATACAAGTCATTATGTACAACCATCCATATATACACTGGTTTATAACAACTTCACATAAACGTAATCACATAAATACACTATGTTCGAATAAGTAGTTGTACAAGTAGGCGGCGATCTCATCTCGCACGTCTTGTACCATTCCCAACTCATATGGGCGTGTCCCATTAGGAAAAACCTATAACAAAATAAGAAGACGATAACATGAATATATAAAAAAATAGAGTTAGAACATGGATTTGACGTAGCTAGAAAATGGATTTAGAACAAACGTAGCTAGAACATGAATTCAGAACAAACCTAACTAGAACATGGATTTAGAACAAAAATAAATAAGAGAACACACAACCTAGCTACATTTGTCACCATTCTAATAGAGTAGGACGAGACTAGCATGCTTACTTGGTCAAAGTTCTCCACATATGCACCGTTATTAGCACGAACAAATTCCATTATGTCCCGAATATTTCTCAGAACATAATAACCGCATAAATTACTCTTTGCGGGTTGTTTCGGACACTGCATTATAAGTAATCTCAGTTAACACTTTATTAATGAAAATTACAAGTATAGTAAAGGAATGCTTTTCTATAAATAGTATCGTCACTATCTTCCATTCGACTTGACGATCAATCCTCGGATTACATCCTTGATAGTATCGTTGCAACCCCCTAAAATAAATAACAATACGTAATTAGTGAATGTCAATGCGAGTTACAAACTAATAGTAAGTTCGAAACTTACGAGTCCACTAAAGCTTTTGCATCTCTGTGTATAACGGTGGCGCCTTTTGAGGAGTTGAACCAATGGACTACACCTTGGTTGGGGAAGATAACGCACAACATCCAATGAAACCTACATCAACGCAATAAATTCATAAACCCATATTTCAAAAAATACGTAATAAGGTACAAGTAATTTATGTACTTACTCCGCAGCATTTATATAAGGCATCAAATAGCAATAATTGCGATCTTTGTCTGGCATATTGAGTCTTGATACAAACGACTCCAACCTCTCATTTACGTCATTGGAAGGGCTCACGGCCGTGTGATTGAAGAACCCGAATCGAACCTCTGATTCAAGCATTTGATTGTATAAAAAACTACAAAATGAAAAACTTGTAAAGTTAGACCTTCTGCAAGAAATGATGAACAATTAATGACAAGAGTATTACCTTATATATAAATCACAATGTGAGTTCGACAACGGTTTCAATGCATATATATCACGGACATCATCTGGGCCCACTGTGGAAGTGTAGTCGTCACCGAACAATTCGTCAGCGATGCGTACTATAACAACGTCTCTGCCCAAGTTAGAGTACATGTCGTGTAGAAATCGACAGTCGATGGAATAATTCTCTACTTCATCATTTGAGGCCGGTGGCAAGTGGTAGTATAGTCGCATGGTATATTCCTGAATTTTGAATGTTAGTAAATAATTCAAATAAAACTTGATAAATTAAATGATGGAAAGATGGTTCAAATAGTTGATTTTATTACCCTTGGGTTGATTTCAATCAAGTGCTTCGGCCATGCAACCAAGTCTGATTTCTCCTCTGCATCTCGTGTTGTCTTTAATTTCTCTCCATGGGGAATGGGTAGTCCATTAATCTGACCAAGAGAACTATCGACCTTCACCTTCACCATTTCATCGGGCAGTGGTATAGCACGTAGCAAATGACCGTTCATGACTCGACCAACAGCCACTAGTCGTCTCTCATTATTAAGTCCCTCTTTGATATATAATAGGCTTCTTAGCCCAATCTGTCAATGTAAATAATTCAAACGGATGTTTACATTTGTAAGAAAAATATAAACCAAATAGTAAGGAAATAATGACTTTAAAAATCTCCAAGTACCTTTGGTATACTCTTCCAAGGGTCCGTATCTGTGGGAGCATTGGGGAAGCAGTATTGACTCTGTCGATCAGACGGCTGAATATTGCGAATAGCACTAGAACTGGGTGTCACCCTCGAAGAGCTAGAGCTAGGTAATCCAATCATCCATGGAAAGTGTGACCCGAGTCCACGAGTGCGTCCAGGGTGCTCATCCGTGCCAATAGCCTCCGTCAATATGTCATGTCGGCCCTGAGATGAAAATTCTCCATTCCATGTTCGGTCTCACCATTAAATGTAGCTTTTTTCGCCTGTAAGGATGATGCCTCGATAAAAAACGTCGATGGCCCATGTAAACCATTTTCGACAATTCTTTAAATGGCGTGCATGTGTCTCTTCCCCGCAAATTGGACAAGCTTTGTACCCTTTAATATTATACCCAGATAAGTTACCATAAGCTGGGAAGTCATTGATGGTACACATTAGCATGGCACGCATATTAAAATATTCTTGTCTTGATGCGTCAAACGTCCGTACTCCTTCGTTCCATAAAAGCTTTAAATCTTCTATCAAAGGAGCTAAGTATACATCAATATCATTTCCGGGCTGTCGAGGACCCGATATCAACAGAGAAAGCATCATATACTTACGCTTCATGATTAATCTGGGAGGAAGATTGTAGATAACCAATATCACAGGCCATGTACTATGCTGAGTACTGAGGTTTCCATGTGGATTCACCCCATCAGTAGAAAGGCCAAGGCGTAAATTTCTACACTCTGCTCCAAATGTCGGGAATATGTTGTCTATTTTTGCCCATTGTAGTGAATCAGCAGGATGACGCATTTTCATATCAATAACTCGTTTCTCAGCATGCCAACGCATATTATCAGAATCTTCCAAGCTAGCAAACAATCTCTGAAACCTGGGGATCGGTGGAAGATACCATAGTACTTTAGAAGGAGTGCCTTTGGAACCATTTTTCGGTTCTTTGTTTAACTTATAACGAGGAGACTTGCACACCGGACATTCAACCATATCTTTATAGGAATTCCGATATAATATACAATCATTAGGACAAGCATGTATCTTCTCATAATCGATACCCATCGGACACATCACTTTTTTAGCTTCGTAACAACGGTTAGGTAGGGTGTTATCCTCTGGAAGCATATCTTTCACCAGAGTTAACAATTCAGTGAAACTTACATCACTCCATCCATTTTTTGCTTTCAATTTGAATATTTTCAAAGTTGCAGATAGCCTTGTGTATTTGGAGCACCCTTCGTACAATGGTAATTCTGAATTGTTCCTCAATGACTCCAAAACTTGAGGTCTAGCAACAAAATCGTCGGCAACATTGTTGACCATGTCAATTATATTGTCCTCCTCCCAATCATCATCATCCACCGGCAAACTTTCTACGGGCTGAGGTTGAACATTTTGTGGTTCAACCTCGCCATGCATATACCAAAACTTGTACTGTGGGTCAATTCCCTTTAATAAAAGGTGTTTCCGTAATTTCTTGGGTTTGACCTTTTTGTTATTCCAGCAACCCATACATGGACAATAAACACGTTCAATGTTGTTTCTAGACGCATACGAAGATGCAAACACACAAAAATCCATAATCCCTTGATCGTACTGTACACTTAACCTACTACCGGATACCCAATCTCGATTCATCATAACTACATAAAGCATTATATACTCATAGTTAGAAAGAGATATTGTTATAGTTGATATAATTATTAGTAGAAATAGACCGTATAAATCCACTCCATAAAGCACACTCCAACAATTAAAAAAGTTGTAAATGAGTTACATAGTGTAGTTTACCTTAGAGTAGAATCTCTCGGAGAAAATAGCCAAAGGTTGGATGCAGCGTCGACTCTATAAAGTTATAAACAACAACAAATAAGGTTAGTAAACGAAGAAATATCAAATAACCAATATGAATGGAGACGTAAGTAGTAAACTCGTTTAATTGGGCAATTTACCTTAAAATAGAAGCTTTCCTAAGAAAATGAAATACTGGGTGTGCAACACGTACGGACTAGATCTATAAACAACGAAAACAACTTAGTAAACAAGGAAATAAAATTTAATCTCCATGTTAATAGGAAAATATGTAAAAATGATAACCATCAAATACATTAAAATTGGAAGAAGCGGCAAAGAAAAAGATTTGGTAGTTGTATTTCCTAATGTTGGAGAAGTGAAGCTTCCTTTTGCTAATCGGCTAACAAGTACTACAAGTAGTGAACGAATATCGGTAAGAAATTGAGAACAAATCAATGCAATAACATGTTGCTATAAATACACCTTCATATATCCAAACAAGCACAATGCCAAATCAACCAACTAGTACGCTGTTAAAATTCCTCTTGCTATTCGGCTAACAAGTAATACAACTAGTACGCTGCCAAATCACAATGCCAAATCAACAAACAAGCAATCGAAAAAAACTAGTATAGTGACTGAAAAATATGAACCACTTGGCATATTGGGAACTAACTGGAATTGGGCGAGAGCGGAGGCGGAGAGACGACGTATAAGGGGCGACGGACTGGGCGAGGATGGTGAGAGCGACAGAGTTCGACTGGCGCGGAGCGGAGGCGGTGAGACGAGGCACGAGGGGCGACGAACTGGGCTGAGAGCGACGGATCGACTGGCGCGGAGACGGTGAGAGCGACAGAGTTCGACTGGCGACTGAGGAGGATAGGGACAAATCACTTCGAGCGGGATTGGAAAGAACACAGAAGACTTGTGTTTTTTAATTTTAGGTTTGAGTTTATGCAACGGTTTTTCATAGAACCGATGCGTAAACAACAACCGTTGCGTACTCTAATATTGGAACCGTTGCCTAATCTCTTATCTGTAGTAGTGCATTGTGCTCACCAGAACTTCTGATGATCTTATTGTTAAAGTGAAATAGTTTATTAATTCCCAGTTCAAAGTGAAGGATTTAGGTCCTCTCAAGTATTTTTTGGGCATTGAAGTTGCAAAATCACCTAAAGGTATTTTCATAAATCAACGCAAATATGCATTGGATCTTCTTGTTGACACTGGTCTTATTGGTTGTAAGCCTTCTATTATACCTATGGATACAAAAATAAATTTGGCCTTATCTAAAGCTGCTCTAGTAGAGGATGTCAGTGCTTACAAGCACTTGGTAGGATAATTAATTTACTTAACTGTTACTTGCCCTAATCTTGCCTTCTCCGTCCATATCTTGAGTCAATTCATGCATGCTCCTATTGTAGAACATCTTGCTACTGCTCACAAAGTGTTGAGTTATGTGAAAGGTGCTCTTGCACAAGGTCTTTTCTATGCTGCTGATCAGCCTTTAACCTTGCAGGCTTACTGACGGAGCCCACTGCACTGTCGTTAAGGTGCAATGTTCTCTGTGCAAATAAATTTATATTTTTCGCTACTCGCAACTACACTACTGGGTAGTAAGTGGTAAGTAGGGGTCGAACCCAAGGGAATTAGGGGGATACGTTGTTCTTTAAGGGATTTGTACAGGATGGGAGCGTTTTTTAGGTTTGATTGAGATTTTAGCGGTTATGACTAAGTGACTTTTTTGGTTGTTTTTAGTTTTGAGGGCGGAAAAGTAAATTATAGAAAATAAATACTGAAAAGTAAAAAGAAAGACTTACAGTGGGTGATGCGTGATTTGCGAGTCCTCCGGTAGATGAGCGGTTGGTGATTGCAGATGATCGAGCAATTTATAAAAGTAAATACAGGGGGGTTTTGTAATTCAAGGAAAACATTCGGTTTCAGGGGCCTTGTATCATAGCCTGTTTATTATTTTAGTAACCCTTCTAAGTATTCAAACGTGAATCAAGGCCATTCCAAGCACTCGACTTGCAACACTGTCTAGCCTTTTGCAAAAGTGTTCGAAAGTGAATCGAGGCCATTCCAAGCACTCAACTTGCAACACCGTCTAGTCTTTTTCAAAAGTCGTAGAGCACTTGTTCTACTTAGACTAATACCCCATTCCAAGGTATATTAGCCTGTGTTCATCCATTTGGTCTTTCATTCCCGAGCAACCAAATGGTGTTTTAGAAAGGTCAAACTCCTCAGATAAGCTTTGCCATTCCAAGCATCCACTTATCCGAGTATGTTTACGAACCCCACGGAAGAGCTTTGCCATTCCAAGCATCCACTCAACCTTGGAAGTTCTAACCTAATATATGGCACATAGAACAAGTTTTGAATACAGAGAAAAGAAACTAAAAGAATTAAAACATTTTATAATACAAGTACGCCCCTTTAACCGAATAAAGAGTTTAGCTACGAATATCCATAGAGGTGGATACCATAGCTAAATACTCGGGGGTTTTTGAAAATAGTAAGAGGAGAAGGGGTGGAATACTCAAGAACCAACAGGAGTATTCCCAATTCCTACTGAATACTCAAGAACCAACAGGAGTATTCTCTAAAGTATAATACTCAAGAACCAACAGGAGTATTCTCTAAAGTATAATACTCAAGAACCAACAGGAGTATTATTTCAAACCGTTATAATACTCAAGAACCAACAGGAGTATTATTTCAAAAACCAAACTTACAAAGTAACATAAACTTCGAGAGAGAAGTGAATTGTTGATTGTGTGATTGTTACAAATGAGAGGAGGAGCTCTCCTTTTATAGCCACAAGGGGAGGAGATGGATGGTGGAGATGGGTGGCATGTGGTTTTTATCCAAGGGAGGAGGAGGAGGAGATGAAGATGTGGTGGAGGAGAACTCCACATGGCACCACCTTGTGGTGGCTCAAAAGGCGCCGGTTTCAAGTCCAAATGGAGGGGACTTTTGGTGGCTTTGCCACCCTTTGCCTTGGGCCGCCGGTCATGGAGGAGGAAGGGGTGGTTTTGGCCACCCATGAGTCACCACAAAGCCAAAAGCCGCCGGTCACTTGGTCCATGGATGAGTTTTGACAGTTTTGTGCAGTCTTTTCACAAAACTATCAATCCAATTTTGCTCCGGTCTGACTTTGGTTGTTCCTCGATTGAATTTGAATTGAGTAATTCAATGTCAGGATCTTGAGATTTCTTCGTTCAGCGTCTGATCTTGACCTTGGAATGACTCGTAATATCTTTTCAGCGTAAAATCCTCTCCTTAGCGTGTTTTCTCTCTAAGCGCCAAAATACCCTGTAGAAATATATCGGGACTAACAAGTAGAAGTTAGATAGACAAACAGTCTAATTTGGTGGGTTTTACTGTGTTTTTGATTCGTATAATTATGGTCCATCACTTACTGTGACGCAGATTGGGGATCCTGTCTCATTACCCGTAAATCTGTGTCTGGTTATTGTGTTCTTCTTGGGAACTCTCTGGTGAGCTAGAAAACCAAGAAACAAGCTACGGTTTTGCGCTCTTCAGTCTAGGCCAAATACAGATCCATGGCACATAGTTCATGTGAGTTGGTTTGGATTTGTCAATTGCTTGACGAACTTCAGTCACATGTACCTCGCCCAGTGAACTTGTTTTGTGACAATAATGTGGCTATTCATATAGCCCACAACCCTATTTTTCATAAGCGAACCAAGCATGTGGAACTTGATTGTCATCTTGTTCGATAACATGCAGACTTCGGATTTCTTGTTCCTTGCTTCGTTCCATCTAGTGAGCAATGTGCTGACCTCTTCACCAAGGTTGTTCCCAGTGATCTCCTGGCTCATTTATGTTCCAAGCTTAGCGTTTCGAACTGCCTGCACACACTAAGCTTGAGGAGGCCTGTTAAGGACTTGGTTAGGTATTGTTTGAATTCGAGGTCTTGGTTGTACTTAAGAGATAGTTCAGGGTTGTGTGTATATGTCATTTAGTCTTAGGGCTCATATGTAATTCTTGTATATTGAACTTGTGTTGTTAAGGTTTAGCAGACATTCTCAACTGTGTTTTTCAATAGAAGAGAAATATGTCGTAAACCCTCTTCTCCGTTCTTCTTCATTCTCAGCTCAAATTCATCAATTGAGCTCGCCTGCTTGAAGGATTCGTCAGATATGATTAACGGGTACTATTAAAATTAAATGTTCAGATTTAAGGCCAAAATATTCAGATTTACTGAGACGTTGCTAGACGTTACTAAACGGCATCAACGACGTTAGTTTTTTTGGACATCTATACCTCACATCTGTTATGTAGTCTTAAATAAGTTTGTTTTAATTTAGTTTTTTACAAAAAGTGCCTTGAATTATGACTGGTTGTGAGTGTCACGTGTCGAATTCTTAAGAGGTTTATAGTAGACATGTACGAATCTGGGTCAGCCCACCAGGACCGGTCCGCTCGTCCGGTCATTGAAACGGACGTGGACAAGTATAATAGTCCGATGGACCTGCCCATCCCGGTCCGTATTTCTATTAGGGCCGAGGTTGGACATATATTTTAGCTCGACCGGGCTTATAGGGCCGCCCATTGACCCGCTTTAAATTAAATCCTAATTTTCATTATGTTTAACTTTTGAAAGAAAATAGTAAATAAATCAAGAGTGCGGTATAGGTAAAAACCACGATTATATATGAAATTGTCATTATAGTCATTTCACATATCCCGGATTTTAATTCAGACTTGGACAAAGTTAAGTCCGAATTTGAAAAAATAAGTCTGAATTTGACAAAATAAGTATGAAATTATCAAATTCAGACTTAACTTTGTCCAAGTTAAGTCCGAATTTGACAAAATAAGTATGAAATTGTCAAATTCAGACTTAACTTTGTCTATGTTAAGTCTGAATTGTACAAAATAAGTATGCAATCGTCAAATTAAGACTTAACTTTGTCCAATTTAAGTCTGAATTTGACAAAATAAGTCTAAAATTGTCAAATTCGGACTTAACTTTGTCCAAGTTAAGTCTGAAGTTTTTTAGGACGTTTATACCTTCACATATGTTATGTATTTTTAAATAAGTCCGTTTTAATTTTTTTATGTATAAAAAGCGCCCGAATTATGATTGGTTGAGAGTGTCATGTGTCGAATTCTTAGATGGTTTATAATTTTTATATTTAAATGTTATTTTTATTAGATCCAAACTCATTAATCAATATGTCATGAAGGGGAGAGAATCATATGAGAAGTGATACTTTTGATGAGAAATGAGAATTAATTATAGCCCCTTGATATTGAATCCAACGGACCTTATTTTTTTGTTTTCTTTTAATTTGAATATTCATATTATATATTCATAAGGGTATTGCTGTCATTATACACAAAATCATATCCATGGTATTTGGATCGACGATGTTCTTCTTCTCACTTTTTTCATTCATCAATTCCTGGACAAACTCTTCCCTCACATACACACGCTCAACTGGTTCAAGAGACATGCTTGAAATTCACGAACTCGAGACGAAGAGAATTCGTACAGCGCGTAAAACTTTACGATTCAGTTACGATTGGAAAGGAAGCTGAGAACCCCATCAATTTAGGGTTTGAGAATTGAGAAAGCGTTTGAGATGACGGCTAGGGTTTTATCGCAGAAGTCTACGATTCAGTTACGGTTGGGAATGGAAGCTGAAAAACCCATCAATAATTTAGGGTTTGGGAATTGAGAAATTGGGTAAGAGGCCTTTGAGATGACGGTTAGGGTTTTAGTTGTTGGTAAAATTGATAGGGAAATTGGTGATGCGAAATTGCTACGAATTAGTAACCAATTTGATACGAATTATGCAATGCGTTCAACCCAACCCTCCTACTCCCCGTCTCGAGTTTTTGAACTTTAATAGAAGTGTGGTGGTTGGATGAAGGGGCGAGTGTGTCGGCTTTCCTCTCTTCTATCTGGATGGATGCGATGCGCCGGACGAACAGTTTGGTGTGTGTGGATTTTGGGTGGTGGATGATGTGTTCTGAGAGTGGCATTTTGGAGATGAAAGAGGAGAAAGCATCCATGTGATTCGGTTTGTGTTCTCCCTTATATCACACTCACTACTTTGGCTTAACAGGTGGAATGATGATTAGAAGATGCATCTCTATACCTTCTTTTATATTGATCCTCAAACTATTGTCGACCAATACCTCGGGCCCTTTTCTTTTTTCTTACCTTAAACTTTTTAAGTTCCTTTAAATTCAGATTGAGCTTGGTTCCATCAGGAACCAAAGGAACCGAACTGGCTTTTTTTTTTATAGGAAGGAACCGAACTGGCTTGTATGGGATAGATCTAGTAAAGTTTTGAAATAGTTGTTTGTGGTGGAAAAAAAAGAAGTAATTAGTAACAACTATGCTATAAATTTTGGTTTAGTAAATACAAATTAATATTGGTAAGCAAAAGCTACGAATTTTGAGGAAAATTTCCCAATTTACTCAAATTTGGAATTTGAGATCCAATTTTACACAATCTGCAGGTTGGTTTCCCAATTTACACGTTGGCAACAGCGTCTTAACATTAAAACGCTCCTGCCAACAGCAGCTTAAGCCTCGTGGCATTTTTGCACCAAAATATGTGAGTCATCAGCTGATGTGGATCGTTTAAATCTATTTTTTTTTATTAAAACACCGTGCTTAACAGCGGCTTAAGTTTCGAACCCTAGTTTTTCTCTTCATCGTTCTATTAGAACGCTCCTACCAACAGCGTTTTAAGGTAAGACGATGTCCCCAACAACGCCTTATGCTTGTTTGGTAATATTATGGCACATGACTGCATATTTTGGCGCAAAAACGCCACAAGGCTTAAGCCGTTGTTAGCAGGAGCGTCTTAATGTTAAGACGCCGTTGGCAACAGCGTCTTAGAAAATTAGTGTAAATTGGGAAACCAATCTACAGATTGTGTAAAATTGGACTCAAATTCTAAATTTGCGTAAATTGGGAAATTATCCGAATTTTGATTCATTAACTAGAAATTTTATAATGAATCCAGAACAAATGTTGGTAAGCAAAAGCTACGAATTTTAATTTAGTAACTATGAATTATATAAGCTACACAATGCTTCCAGAACTATGCTACGAATTTTGGCTTTATAACTACAAATTATATAAGTTACACAAATCTTACAGAACTTTGCTACGAATTATGTAATGTGTAATTAGTGACAACTATGCTACCAATTTTGGCTTAGTAAGTACGAATTTTATAATGAATCCAGAACCAATATTGGCAAGCAAAAGCTGCGAATTTTGATTTATTAACTACGAATTTTATTATGAATCCAAACCCAATGTTGGTCGGTAAAAGTTACAAATTTTAATTTAGTAACTACGAATCTTGAATTTCACTAGTCGCTACGAATTTGAGTTTTAAAATTACGAATTTTGATTATTAACAGTCACTGATTTAATTAGATTACTTTTTTTACCGGGAATTTTAGTATTGAGATCACGTATTGTATATCATATCAAAGCTCTATGTTGTCAGTGTGATTTTTTTGCCATTATCGATCATCATAAAAAGAAAGTTGCCTCTAAATATCAAATAATTTATCAATTTATATAAAAGAAGGGAGGAAGCTGGTGGCCACATTCCTCGTCACATTCCCCAACATCCTCCCTTTTTGAATACTGTACTCAATTTTCATTAATTAACTTCTAATTTCACCACGAAGTTGCAAAGAGATTTCGGACATAGCTGCAGCGGCGACAATGACGAGCTCGGTGGGTGGATTTTTTCACGATGATAAATGATTCTCATTCTGGCGGGAAAATTAAGATTAGGGTTCATCAATTTTTTATTAGACGATATTACCCTTTATTATGTATTACATATGAATTATTAGTATTAATTAGGTACAAATCTAAACCGTTGATTAAATTATATCTACGTCTGAAATAAATTCTCGTTTCTCATGATATATGAGCTTCTCATGGGATCTCAACCCTGAATATCATGAAGAAGTATTTTAATATAGCTAAACATGTTCTTAAATAGTTCTTGGATCACATATATGATTTGAAATTATAGTATTTTTATTCAAGATATGCAGTAAAATCAAAACGTATATGTACATAATTGTAATGGGTTGGCCCGATGGGTTACCCGGCCCGATGGGTTACCCGGCCCGATAAATAGGCGGGCTTGGACAAGATTTGGAGCCCGAATTAATTGGACGGATTTAGCCGGCCCGGTTGAATGGGTTCCAAAATATAGAATAACCCGGCCCGAGCCCGGATTTGTGCAGATCTAGTTTATTGTTAACATATATAAATGAGACTTGTATTTGAACCGTTTCTTTCTAGATATATTATAAAGTTTTTTATATTTGAAAATGTGGTCACTATTTAATTTTTTTTTGAATTTTTTATTTTCAATTGTAAATTAGAACGTTAACGGTGTTGGAAATCAGGAAGGCAAATTGTTGGGTTGATTTCCATCATTCAGCCCATATTCACTAAGCCCAAATGTTGCTTTCCAAGCCCAAGTTCAGTGATGCTGTTTTTGGTGAATTGATATAAAAGCTTCTCATTCTCAGGGTTTGCTCAGAACGTCGATTTCTTTTCTCCTCCTTTTTTTGATCGGATCGAACGCCGATTTCAAGTTTTCAGATTTCTTGAGAGAGAAAGGGCAACTAGCTATCGTCTTTCGATTTTGGGAGCGTGACAGCACGTTTGGTGTGTCGTAGTGCAAATCCGACGCTTGTAAGTGTTTGAGCGAAGGTTTTCTTTGGAGAGACAATCGTTTTTGGCCGTTTGTTGCTACGTGTGAGAGCTGTTCCCTGTGGTTTCGTTGCGTTTGAAGGTCGATCTAAGTCTAGATCGAGTTTCTTGATGCGCTGATGGAAGCTTTGACGAAGAGGAATTTTGCTGCTTTGTTCAGGGAGCTTTGAGAGGAGCTAAAGCCTCTCATCCTTCTCTAGTCTTTTTTTCTGTTATACGTAGCGTCGTTAGGCTGTTGTTGTGCTCTGTTTGGTCGTTTCAGTTCCTGTTATTGCTGTGTTTGTGAGACAAATAAGCTCTTTATTAGTGTATTGGTATCTCTAGGCTTCCTGCCTATGCCGAGGAGTATGGGCTTCTCCACGAACCTCGTAAATCCTTGTGTCTTTACTTTCACCACTAGTCGATTTGAGTTCAATCTGAATTGATAAACTGAATCTGAGTTAATTCTTGACACAATTGGACTAAATCTTTACGTTCTTCTTTAGAGTGCGTTTCGTGTGAGAAACGTAATTATGATGAGAAATACGAAATTATGGTAGCCATCGAATTAGGCTAATCAACGGTGTAGAGAAATCTTAAATTCGTAATTGTGTAGCTAATTAAACGCATATGAGGGCCTTTTAGGTACAATTGCCAAATTAAAAATCACTATGCCGTATTTGTCTCGCTCAAATCCATATACCGCAGATCGAGTCAAGCGGCAGTTGTGATACGAAAGACAGAGCACACGGCGCAAACCCAAGTATTCGACGAACGGAGGCGACGACAAACCGGACAAGAGCACAAATCAATGGCGGACGAAGGGAAACGGCAAAAAAACCGACACATGACAACGGTACGAAACGATGAACTCATTCTAGTTTTGTCTACAAATAGTGTGGTTGCTACGCGGAAAGATTTGGCTAATGTTCGCATTCTAGGGTTTTCGGTTTTAGGGTTTCTAATTTCCACTTGGTACGTCCGATCGATACTGATTCTAATTTCCGCTTGATACTAATTTCCGTTTTAGGTTTACGGTTTTGGGGTTTCTAATTTCCGCTTAATAAACATCATTTTACTGTGAAATGCGGAAGATTTATTAGACACTGCGTAATATTTAATATAAACAGGAAAGGCTATGCATTTATGCTAAAATGTCACGCATTTATGCCACTGTTCTGTTAATGCTAAAATGTCACGCATTTAGGCTCACATTTATGCTACGCATTTATTAGACACTGCTAAAACATCGTACTATACGCATTTTATATGCCACAGTTCTGTTAATGTAACAATGGCAGTTATTTAATTATGAAATGCATCAAATTTAAAAGTAACTACTTTTTACTATGAAATGCGTAAGTTTTAATAGAAACTGCGTATAATATTACTGTGTTTGAGCAACTTCCAAACAGGAAAGGCTACGTAATTACATGTAAAATGTCACGCATTTTACATGAGTATATGCTACTATTCCGTTAATGTAACAATTGCGGTTCCAAACCTAGGAAATCTAACAACCCTGTAATATATGATCGATTATGTAACTAATTTATTATTTAGATTGCTTCTGGAATATATGATTGATTATGTAACTAGTTTAAAAGTAACTGCGTAAAGGCATTGAAATGCGTAAGATTTAATGCAAACTGCGTTTAATATTACTGTGTTCGAGCACCTTTCAAACAGGAGAGGCTGGTTGAAAGTTGCCTTTGCAGTTAATGGTCGAAAGTTGCTCAACTGTTTATCATCGCATATAGAGTTACGAGACAACTGCCAGTTTCTACATACTAACAGTGGTACATATTTGCAGAACGCAAAAGAAAGAAACAAGATAGAAATGCGTAAGTTTTACTAGAAACTGCGTTTAAAATTACTGTGTTTGAGCAACTTTCAAACAGGAAAGGCTATGTATTTATTATAAAATGTCACGCATTTTACAGGAGTATTTGCATTGAACATGCGTAGATTTGCATTGAAAATGCGTATCATTGTTTCTTATTTATTTATGGGGTGTTTCCCCATTTTAAGAACATAACCTGTTACTTTACTGTACTTGATTCTTGTTTATTTTGTAGTTTGTATAGTTGAATTCTGCTTTAATTTGCAAATGACAAGTATGATTGTGGGGTGATACCAATCAAGAAAAAGTTAGGCTTTGTGCGATAGGTTATCCGTGTCTTCATTTTGCAGGTATACGGCTGTCACGTTTATCTGTTTTATGCTAGGTATCGAATTCACCGTAGGAGCAAGCATGTGATACTTTTATTTTAATGGCTCATTAAAAATGGCATGAACCTAAAAAAATAGAATTAAAATAGTCACATCCCTGATATGTTGTTAAGATTGGCTTCTCTTAAATTTATTGTAAATGTGTCTTTGTAGTTGTGTTGCCCTATATCCGCTCGTTTATATGTACGGTATACTTATATTGTGAGTGGTGGCAAGCGAAGGTTGTCAACCATTCTGGTAAGGATGAAATTTGCTGAAAACTTGAAAGAGGCAGTCACATACATTGAGCAAGGACACGTCAAAGTTGGTCTAGAAACAGTGGCTGATCCTGCGTTCCTTGTTACCAGTAATATCCTGATTCATCAAAGATCAGAAGGAAGTTGCTCGAGTACAATGACCGGCTGGATGATTTTGATCTCATGAACTAAGGCTTCCCTTATGTGCTTGAGAGTTGAGACCCATTTACACTGATGGACTGTTTTGTAGGAGTCTCGTGCTTTTGGAATAATTCACTTGTAGGCAGAGGCGGATCTAAAGGGATCTAGGGAGGAGAATCAGGGACCCATCCATTTGGTCGAATTTTGATCTATATTTATCTTTAGTTGTTGTTCTCGTGAGCTTGATCTTCGAATTTGATGTACGAGAATGCATTGTATTCACTTTTAAATTACTATATCAGTCACAGATTACATATACAAAAATTAGTAATTTTATAAAAATCAATTTATGCATTTAGCTTCAATTACTACGCATTTTCTGGATTAAAACATCATAACAGGTAAAAGTCATTATAAAAATGCGTAAGATTAAATGTATAATGCGTAAGATTCAAAGTAAAATGCGTAAGATTCAAAGTAAAATGCATAAGATTCAATCTAAATGGCCTGATTGTTACAGTTCAAGCATATTTCCAAAAAATTCTCATTCTCTCAAAATCACAATAAAAAAATCGCACATCCTCTCACTTTTCAACAAGTTCAAGTACTTCTTTTAGTTTTCCATCATGATCTTTGGCTGGGAAGTCTTCACTAGTGTGCCTCAGTCGAATGTCTTGACATCCACAGCTACATCTTCCACAGCTTTACACACCCTTTCAGTCAGACTTCATTCACGCTATCTATTGAATAAATAACAAGTGACACCTTAATAAGAGTTGAGATAAAATGTATAAACATTGTCAAACAGCATCATTGTTCCTCTATCTGAATCAAATATGTACTCAGAGTTGCAGTTTCATACAAAATCATGAGAACTCCAAATGGCCTAAGTTTGTGTCTGTATGAAGGCACAATGACCGATAAGTTGATTCCCACAACCCATTTTTTCCTGCAAAAAGCACAAGCCTTTAAGATGAAAGGTGTCTCATTATTGACCGGTCCTGAATTCAAGTAGGAATTACCAAGTAGATACGCAGTGTCGAATTACAAAAAAATCATGAAAACTAAACACCCTCTACTCCAAACTCCCAATCTGATCCACCACAACCACATTAAAGGAAAAGATTCAAAACTCAAAATCATCACCACCAACTGAAAAATCAGAATTAAAAAAGGAGTGATCAAAGATCAAATCTTTACCTGTTGAGGATGAAGAAACACCATGTCTCCAAGAACAATCACAGCTCCAGATTGATCCAAAATCTTGACAACCCCCAACCCCTCTTTACCACAATCCTCACTGCAAATGTCCACAACGGTTGCGTAAGATTAAAAGTAAACTGCGTAAGATTCATAAATCTGTGAAATCCAAAACCAGAGCCTACATATTCACATGATGCTCAAATAACAAACACATGTACATCACATCACCTGCTGAAGGTCTGATTCGCTAATCAAACAAATAGAGGCTGCAGCAGCATTGCTCGAATAGATCAAATCTCCGCACCCAATCAAACCCTAAAATCATCATTCCTCTTTTTCACCAAATTCATCCTTTTGCTTTCAATCACCTGCCTCTTCCAATTCGATTACAAGCAATCCTCCACCTGGATCTCGCCCTCATCGTCTACTGCTTCTTCATGTACCTCGCATGCGAGGATCTCCTCGTCATCTCCGTCTTCCCATCAAATTGTTTATGATTGCCGATTTCCGATTCCATCGTGATTGTTTATAATCTCCGCACCCGTCTTCCGTCTTCCGATTTCTGATTCCTCGTCATCTCCGTCTCCTCGTGATTTTCCGATTCCATCGTGATTTAATCGAAGAAGAAGATCGTGGTTCGTAATAATAGGGATTAGATTGGTGTATATTGACTTATTTGCCCTTATTTACATTTTAAATATATTTTAATATACATAATATTTCGAAATTTGAGGGTCGTCCGATCTAAGATCCAACGGTTATAATAATTTCTCATTTCTCACTGGAATTGTCATTTCTCATATGATCCTAACTCTTCTTCTTTAACTGAACTAGAATTAGATTTACAAACGGATTATTAACAATGTTAATGGAGTGTCCCTCTTTTTGGAAAATTATGATAGTTCCTGGCCCTTTTTGAGAAGTTTTATACTTCAACTTACATGTTAAAATTTGGTGATAGTTTGGGACCGCAAACTATATTTTTCTCTAACTTGATGATGATATATACATGACCATAACTCAGTTTTATAAATATGGAGTCACTACCCTTAAATATGTGTTCTAACAATCATATTATTCGTGCCAAAAGTCTTATTATTTTTTGATTGTGGGTTTACATTGAACATTACAAGGAATACATCACATACATAACATTTCTCGGGTACACATATATTTCTAGTCCATTTGAAGTGCAGCCACACAAAGGCACCATCCCAGATTTGAACTTTGAACTTGAATCATTCGTTGAAGCATAGGCTAACTGACACCTCTAACTTTTAAACCCACCAGTTGACACACCTCTATAGTAAGGGCATATCAGCGAAGCACGCCAGCACACCTCCGCGAGGGGATTATGCATAACACCTACAAGCGTCCACAAGGGATGGGGAAGAGGCAAGGAAAGACCGAAAGAGGAAAATATAGGAAAACATTTCAAGGATGGAGGAAGAGGTCCACACCATAAGGTGTGACTAGGAAAACTCACACAAAATTTTGAGAGGAAAATGACATGGGTGGGACTTGAACCCTCCACGCACCCTGTGGATGCAAGATAAGAGTTCTACCACTAGGCAACACCCTAATTGGCAAATTCACATATTATTGAGAAGCAAAAAATTTTCTTTTATAAAATTTCATCCTGCATATTTATTATAATATTTAATTAGAAAAAGGATTTAGTGTAAATGTCATATTTTTGTAAAAAATATAAACGAATGACAGTGCTTGATTTAGTGATTTGGACGGATGAGATTAAATCTCGTCATATGGTTAATTACTTGGTGACGAAATATAAATTATTCTTGACGAACTATATCCTATTTTTGATTTTCGACGACGAATTATAAACTAATTTTGATTTACTTTACATTTTGCACCAAAAATACACTAATCTTGCATCATGGGTAGTGATCTAGCAGTCAGTTTTGATCAAATGACCAGGAGGTCGGCGGTGCGAACTGACTCGAATGCACCGATATGAATTTGATACTTGTACATTCCTTACATATAACAGTGAAATTTATTTTAAAAAAAATACACTAATCTTTACTTAATTAATAAAATTATTTAAAAAGGGAGCCAGTCGATCAAAATCTGGAAAAGACGCAAAATCACAATCTGCGGAATTCAGAATCCTTGCCCTCATCGTCGATCAGCTTGATCCGTTCGCTGAAGCATCTCATTGAGACTTCAATCGAAGAATCCTCCGATTTTAGACGATGGAGATGCGCTCAAATCCAACGATCGACAACTCCTCAGTCGTCCACCGACCGCCACAACCTTCTCCTCCGCCATCAAAGCAGCCTAAGGCGTCTCCTATTCCCGTCGACACGTCTTCTGTCACCCAGAGGTTCTTTGACTCCATCTCCGTCGCCGCTTTTTCAGAAACTGAGTGATGTATCTAATATTCATCCATTTACTTGAGCTGACGAATTTGAACTGTCTTTGTTGTATTACGAAATTGTTGTTGATTTAGGGTTTAGAAATGTGTTTTTCTGGAACTGATTGTGTCATATTTTTTCAGGTTGCAAAAAGAACTGATGTCTTTAATGGTAATCCCGTTTTTTCTCTTTTTTGTTTTGTTTTGTTTCTTGATGTGTCAGATGATAATTGTATCAGTCAGATGAAATTTGTGTAAGGAGATTTCCATATGTTACTGTTACATTGATCTGTCTGTGATTTACATTCAACTCTTTTATATGATTAGTTTTGGGGAAGCTCTTTAGGGTGCTGGGATGCCTGATGGTGTTGATTCTTGTCATGGTTGGATTTTTGATGTGTGGATTGAATAGTGAATAACCGAAACAAAACAAGAGAGCCTTGACATTAGCTAGGGATGAAGTTTAGATTGTATAATAACTCACTTAGGGCTGTTTCTTGGACTTTAATGTTTATTAGGCCCTGTTTTGTTGATTTTTTTTCTTTTTAAACATGTTGTCTGATAACTATAACCCGGGTTTTTACTGCAGATGAGCGGTGGAGATCTAGGAGTGTCAGCATTTCCACAAGAAGAGAGCATTTTCAATTGGATTGGCACCATTGAAGGTGGCAAAGGAACTGTGTACGAAGGTTTATCTTACAAGCTTTCCTTGCGATTTCCTGTGGACTATCCGTTTAAGCCACCTGTAGTTAAGTTTGAGACTTCTTGCTTCCATCCCAATGTTGATCAGTTCGGCAACATTTGTCTTGACATTCTTCAGGTACATGCCACCAGTAATTAAGGGGCAGATGTGTTTACATTAAATGAATATAGCAGGTCGAGATGACTGCATGTATACGCATTTCATATGTTTTGGATTTGGCCTTTAAGACCTAGACTATTTGTATATACAGTTGCAATGTGCCATTGTTTATGATTAGATGGTCGCAGACTACTAACTTAAAGAGTAGTAAACTAGCAATTTTCCACCAATTTGGTAGCTCTGATCCAGCTATGAGCGGCCCTCGCTTGTCCAGGTTTTTACTCTCCTTTTTTGCTCATTTACTGAGAACTGATTATGCTTCAGGACAAGTGGACATCAGCTTATGATTGCAAGACCATTCTTTTATCCATTCAGAGTTTACTAGGAGGTTAGGCACTCTATGCATTTTCCTTGCTGTATTTGTCTTCCCGTAGTGATTTATGCAACTCATATTTGCACTTGTCTTCATGTATACTTCAGATCCCAACAACGAGAGTCCCCTCAACAATAACGCTGCCTCACTTTGGAGCAACCAAGAAGGTACTAGTAGGCAGTGGCTACTGATTTATCAGTGAAAAATAAATGTGGAGTAGAGTTTTTGTATTTATTTCTGAAAGTTCAAAAGAAGCTAAACATCTTAGCAACGAAACTAATGGTGCAATCGTGAAATGGATAATATATTGTTGTGCGGATCAAACTTTAATTAATCAGTTCATGTTACTCCATTGCAGAATACAAAAAGGTGGTTCGCAAACAATATGCAACTGGAGAAGTACCACACAACTGATATACAGATTAGAGATTACTCTCTTCTAAAAGGGTTGCCCCTTGATGGTTTAGGCCCATAGCCTGCAAACAGGCCCAACCGGGTTGTGTATAGTCTCTGAAGTCAGATAATTCATCAGTTCATATGTGAAGCCCTGGTTGTGGTCTTGTGGTGTGTTTCTGTCTGGCTCTGGCTATTGAAAAATACAAATGGAACTAGAGGAACGAAACCATGACAAAGTGTTGGTGTTGCAGTTTCGAAAATCAGTAATAAACTGCGCGCTTATAGGGTTGATACCTAATACTCCATAAAATTATTATTTCAAATCTGCTGACCGGAACCGTTGCTGTTTGTTTGATCCCGGTCGCCTCAAGTACACAAAGCTTAGCATTAAAATCACACAGTTTTCACACCGAAACAATTTTGGCAGATAATGTGGAGAGAAGTGGATCATGCAAATGAAGCAATGAGATTAAACTCGAGGGTGATAAATAAAACTGTGTATTATTATTCCAATTGTTGGAGTTGAGAGACTATAAAGGACAAGACCATTTTGGAGACATAAGATGGATGGGGGGCCGTTGTGTATTATTTATCTAATAACAGCCTGGACTTGAGACACACTGTCGGACCTCTTATGTCCCCCCCATCCCAATTCCCATGCATGACTTGCTTTCTCTACTACTACCATTTTATATTTCTTCTTCATTTTGCTAATTTTAGTTCAAAAATCAAGTTTAGCAAATTATTCCCTTTGTTCACCTAGGTCTATTCGGTAGAATTTGCTTTTCCAATTCAGCAAGAAAAAGTGATGTATGAGATATGCAAACCCCCAATAATAATAATAATAATAATAATAATAATAATAATAATAAAAGTGATAGTGAATATATTTAACAGCATAATTAGAGGGTATATTTAATTAGTGAGAAATTATGATAATGGTTAGAATAATAATAAGTGATGTATGAGGTTAGAGATTTAGATGAATGAACTGTCAAAGCTTGAAAACAATACCTCACATGGCCACTTCCATCAAATCCTCAACCAAATCTCACCATCTTAACCCCATCGCTATCTTCCACAGACAACAACATGATGATGATGATGAAATCCCCATCATCTTTGCTACTCTGCCTTCTCCTCCTCCCACTCTCCACCGACGCTTACGGCGCAATGGGACCCATCGCCGCCGCATTCGGCGATAATGGCTTCTTCTGCGCCATCACTGCCGGCGGTGCTCAAGAAATCATCTGCTGGCACAAGAACAATCATTCCATTTCATCATCCCAGTATTCCAACTCACTCCCGCCCATGGCCGGCCTCTCTGGCGGCGATGGCTTCCTCTGTGGAATTATGTCAAATACTTCACAGGCGTATTGCTGGAACTGGGATTCCATTAATTCAGGTACCAATTTGGTTCCTTCCACTTACTTGTACAATACGTATGCTCTCATTGCTGCTGGGAAGAGCCATGTGTGTGCTGTCAGAGGGTTTTATTATGCCCAAGACAGTTTTGGAAATGTTGATTGCTGGGAGCTCAATCATGTTTTGTATAACAACAGTGATGTGATTGTACCTGGTTATGCCTCTTCTTTTTCTGATTCCAGAATCAGCTCTATAGTTTTTAGGAAGATTGTTTCTGGGGATGGGTTCAGTTGTGGATTATATGTAGTGTCAAAGGAGGTCATTTGTTGGGGACCCAAAGCTGCTAACTTGGTGGTTTCTGATGAGTTTGAAGCTTTAGTTTCCAGTAAGGATTCAGTATGTGGAATTTCTGCTGTGTCCAGAGAAATCAAGTGTTTGGGCGGGAATAGTGCGTCAGGCATTGCCCCGGCGAGGACTCGTTTTGTGGGGTTATCGGCCGGAGCAAATCATTACTGTGGAATTAAGGAGGATGATCATGAGATAAAATGCTGGGGTAGTTTGAATCAATCTGTTGTTCCTGGGAATTCTGGCTTTTTGGCAATTGCTTCGTCTGATTACACGACTTGTGGGGTTCGCGAGCTTGATTTAGTCCTTGACTGCTGGGATGTTCATGGAAGTTCAGTACCAGAGTTCAGCCCTCCGCTACAGCTATGCAGCCCTGGCTTGTGCACCCCTGGCTCTTGCGGTGCTGGTAAGTTTGCGTTCAATGCGAGCACGCTGAACGAGCCTGAATTAAGTAGTTTGTGTGTAAGGAGAGAGCTCAAGGTCTGCTTGCCTTGTGGGTCAAGCTGTTCAAAAGGGTTCTTCCCTTCCGGCATTTGTGGTGAGAATGCTGACAGAATGTGCACTGCTTGTTCTTTGTGCGAAAATAGCTCTTGTGTGGGAGTTTGCGGAGAACATTCAAAGTCTGGGATTGAGCTACTCGAGACAAATGCAATGAAGAAGTTGTTGCTTATTGTAGGACCGTCTGTTTCAGGGTCCATACTGATTTTAATAGCGTGCTGCATTGTTCCGGGAATGGTGAGGAGCGGCCGTGAAGAGGGTGGCAAGAAAAGGAGAACCTTTTGCATAGGTAAGCCGGTGGTGGAGGCTGAACCTGACCCAGTAAATCTTCAGCCAACAATCTCAGCAGCCTCAGTTGCTGAAACACCTCAATTATTCCGGTTGTCAGAGCTGAAAGATGCTACTCACGGGTTCAAAGAGTTTAATGAGCTTGGCCGTGGAAGCTATGGGTTTGTCTACAAGGCCGTTCTCTCCGAAGGCAGACATGTTGCTGTCAAAAGAGCCAATGCCGCGACTATTATCAACACAAGCAGCCGCGACTTTGAGTTAGAACTTGAAACCCTTTGCAACATTAGGCATGGAAATATAGTGAATTTATTGGGCTATTGTGTTGAAATGGGGGAAAGGATACTTGTATACGAGTACATGTCCAATGGAACCCTCGGTGACCATTTACACGAAGAGCTCTCCCCTCTGAGCTGGGAAATGAGATTAAAATTTGCGCTGCAGGCTGCTTGTGGGCTTGAGTATCTCCACAACGGCGTCTTTCCTCCAATCATACACCAAGATATCAAAACTTCAAATATTCTCCTGGACTGCGAATGGAATGCTAGAATCGCAGATTTTGGCCTCCTCAACGCCGGTGACAAAGACTCAACAGGCAACATTAAAGATGATGTTTGCAGCTTTGGAATTGTTCTACTAGAGATACTTAGCGGAAGAAAAGCCTATGACAGTGATTACACTCCTGCTGAAATCGTCGAGTGGGCTCTGCCACTAATACGAAGGGGAAGGGCAGCAGCAATCATAGACAGAAATGTACCTCTACCAAGAAATGTAGAGCCACTCCTGAAACTTGCGGACATAGCTGAACTAGCCTTAAAGGAAAAGCCTAGTGATCGGCCATCCATGTCTGAAATCGTTATTTTCTTGGATCAAATCGTCAAGTCTGGACTCATCATGTAACTTCCCATTCCCCACATGTACATTTCAGGTCCTGAGCATTCAGATTTCATAACATGAGCCAAAAATCTCAGTTTTGTAAGTTTTTATTTATTTTTTATTTGTTTTATTCTCTCTCTATTTTTCTTCCGAGCTGTGCCCTCGTACAAGCATCTGGGGCATGTATACATGTAATCTTCTGTTAGTTTCAATGCAGGAAAAATGTCTGTATTTGCTGTAAAATAACGGTTTATGAATAATATTGTGCATATTTTCTGGATCAGGAACATGATTGTCTTTGAAGATTCAACAATAAAATGTGTACGATACAACGTACAGATTCGATGCTGATGCTGATTATCCGCAGAGGTCCAGCTAGTCAACCCCCACAAGACAATGCAACGCTGGAACTCAGCTCTGCAAAACTGGCAGTGTTTAAAAACATATCAGCAACTTGAATTAAAATACAAGAAGACGGACAAAAACTGCAAGCTCAGTCCTGGTGTTTTAGCAGAGTAAACAAATAGCCACATTGGATCCTGGGAAGTGTTTATAAGATGATTAAGAAAACAAATTGTGACATGTTGATGTTATTAAATGGTTGACTTTGTTAATATATATATTTTTTTGAGTGAGGTTGACTACTTGACTTTGTTAATTTATGGATCAGTATTCAAGTCGTAAAGTACATATAGCTTAAATTTGTGGACTTTTTTTTGTTTTGATGAGTAAGTTGTGAGGTTGAGGGGAGAAAAGAAAAAAGAAACAGCCCAAAGCATAGTTACTTCTTTTGATCCTAGTTACATTAGGGTAGCAAAGTTCAAGTAAATAGAACAAAAAGAATATAGCAGAATATAGCTATATTATTGTGTAGATACCAGTTTGATAATTAAATTTCTTTTGGGGGAAGTATTTGTAATTATTGGAAATATAGCAGTTATGTACAACGCTATATATGGTAGTGGTTTCCGATCTTATGCATTTAACTTCAGTATCATTCTTCTCTCAAAATATTACTGGTAATGAGTTGTGCGGAAAGGCTAGAAGATCCATTACTGGCGACAACCAGATAAGTCTCAGAATTCATCCATGGAATCAAGTCAGATTGATTTATTGCTTATTAACATGAATTGGGTATTACAATCCTGAGTACATGAAATAAATCTAACAATTGGTATCAGACGCAACCCAATTTGGTGTTTTTTGAGCACGGTACTGTTCGGAATTAAATCTGAAAATCTGAATTGTTCCCTGCGCCGCTAACCTTTCCGACAATTTTTTTGATGTTGAGTTCATAACCTCCTACCCGAGTCCTCCTACACTGATTTCGGCCTAAATCTGCAATGGAGTGGCCGGAAAACGTTGAGAACCCGGGTGAAACATGGCTGGAGCTGCCATGTAACCGTCAAGAATCGTCACACTTTCCGATCGGCTTCTGAATTCTGACAGACTATGCTGCGCCTTTACGCTGCGATGTTCCATGTCACGGCTTCGATTGCTCTCGCTGGAGATCGATCTACTCGGATTTGCGGGTTGCTGCCCAATGATGGAAATCGACTGCGGATGGATCTCGGCTAACAACGACTTTTCAGATCCGTTTTTTTCCTGATTCCGTTGTTCTTTGACCGCCGAATTGAATGGAGAAGATGTCTCGTTTTTTGTTATTGATGATGCAGAGAAGAGTTGTATTGATCCAGAGGGGTCGGCAATGGGTAGGGTAAGACCATTTTCATTGACCCTATGAACAGTACATGACAGGGTAGAGCAATTTTCTAAGCTCGTAGGGTACCCATGGGCAGGGTAATATTAGGGTAGGGTCGGATAGGATAAGGTCAAGTAAGGCAAATTTAAGCATATTTTGGAAAAAATTCATAATATGAATGAAAATAATAAGGTAAAATAGGGTATGATAGGATAGGAGGACATGGTATGCTGTTAGGGTAGAAGGGCAGGGTAGGAGGGCAGGGTAGGGTCTATTTTTTCATGACACTTATCCTGCCTTAGGGTAGAAGGGCAGGATATGTTAGGATATGAGGATAGGGCAGGGCAGGGTACGGATCGAACATGGTAAGAGTAGCCCTAAGGGCATTTTAACCCTCGGATCAAATGCCTACCCCTAGCATCCAGTCTTGGCGTTTGAAGTTGGGATTGGAGAAGTCGATCCGACTATGGCGATAATTTTGGAATTGAAGAATTTATGGAATTGATGCAATAATGGGGCATTAATGCGTTAATATTAAACAATTTTTTTTAATTAATTTGTTTGACTGCTGCAGAGAAGAGAATGTGACGAAACCCTAGTGGCTTCAAATGTTGGTTAATTAAACCGGTTGCGGTTCAAGAAAGATCAAACCAGTTTGGTTCAATTTTCGGGCTGTGTTGCGTCGCCTTTGGTCTCGGACTTCGATCGGTGTGTCAACCACTTTGGTCGCTTGATGCGTTGATTGTGATGCGGCTGCGTTGATAATAATAAAAAAACGATGCTTTTATTTGGGATTCATTTTTTTGGGCCGGATGAGTTAATTTTTGGCATACGTGGATGATGTCTGCTACATCAAATAATGAAATTTCAATAGAAATCCTAGTTGGTTATGAAGAATTGAATTAATAGTCATTTCAGTTCGAAACGACCGATTGCGGTTCATTTAGGTTTGTTTCGATTGATTTGGTTCGGTCCAATATGGACATTCAATTTTTTTGCGATTTAGTTGGAATCTGATTTAGGTCCGGTTCATTATGGGAATCACTTCAATGTGGTCTAGTTTGGTTATTTAATCCAATTGAATTTGATTCAATTAAATGTGTTTTGAGTCAATTTGATTATGCGCCTATGATTTAGTTCTAATCTGACTGGTTTGGCTTGTCCATTAAGGGAACTGGTTCAATGTGGTCCACTTTGGTTATTTGGTCAAATTGAATCTAGTTCTATTAAAGTGATTGGGTTTGGTTCAATGGAAAGAACCAATTTGCTTTCTGTTTGATCAATTTGGATCGAACCAATCTGATTCAATTAGAATTGGATTTGGTTTGATTCATTTTTTTGATGGAATCGGTTCAGTTTAGAGCGAATCAATATGGTTTCGTTGGAATCTGATTTGGTTCGGTTTATTATGGAAATTGGTTCGATGTGGTCCACTTTGATTATTCGGTCCAATTAAATCAAGTTCAGGTAAAGTATTTTGAGCCAGTTTGGTCTGTGGTTCAATTAAAGTGAATTTGACCAGTTTGGTTATCACTACAAATTTTGCAAATTGGACCGACGCCAATTTCTAGGGATAATTCAGCGACAAGAAATCTCCCCTGAATTAAACAGGCCCTGTAGCGGAGAGAAAACGACAACATTTACAACTAATACGAATATGTATATATCCTGGGAGAATATTACGACCACAAGTTCAGCACCGGATAATTGTCGTAATATGGCCAGATATAATTCGGGGAATTCCATCGTTCCTCCTGCCCAGTCAGGATGACGGCGTACTTATGCCGGATAATTGCCGATTTAAGATGATTATAATCACATATTTTACCCCGCTTAAGTCCCTAATATTCCCCGGATAAGAGTTGACACTTAATTTGGCACTCAAGTTGCCATATTACAATTAAAATTTTTATTTTAATATGGCTGAATTCGCCCCACACTTTCACCGGATTAATAAGATATAATTCAGATCTGGAAATCACTTCTCCATCTATTCTATTGTTGGACGAAATTCCTCTCCGCTTCCGCCGAACCCGTCCGAATTAGTCAAAGGAAATCCGACGTTCTCAGCATATGTCTGTCGGAAGCTAAGGTACTCAGGACGCCATTATTCACTTTTGTTTATGATGTTCGGTTTTTGTTTTCAATTACAAGCTCCGTTTGTTATGAATACAAATGGTCAGCATCCAATTTGTGTGGAAAATCGATTTGTATCGTATATGAGTCAAAAAATGTATGTGATTTTCTGTCGAATTGGGTCCAAATCACTTTATTGTCGATGTAATTGTCCGATTGCAAGTCACTCAACTTCATTTTTGTAATTGTCGAATTGGGTCCAAATCACTTTATGTCTGTTGTTTTGTGTAAAGAATGTTCCGGACTTGCCCAAAAAATCAGAGTTCAATAATTGACGATAGTCACTGACTTGCCCAAGAATGTTCCGGACTTGCCCAAAAAATCAAAGTACATAAAGGGTTTTAAGTTTCTGAAAGGTTTTAAGTGATTGTATTTTGTCAATTTGTAGAAAGGTTTAGATGCTGTTACCGAGAAGGTGCGTTCCGACCATGATGGTGCCGATGTACTCCCAGAGGGGGAGCTTATAGAGGCAACCGGCGAGGTGATGGAGTTTTCTAGTCGCTCGAGCCTTTCAAACCTGTATGGGGCGACAACCAGACTAGACCCCTCCTCGCAGTGGTCTTGTACCCAAAGCACGCCAAGTATCACATCACAAAGACCACAAGAAGGGCCAGCGGAAGAGATCGTGGAGAGGGTCGCCAAGGTGCGCATACTCCCAACATTATCTTAACTTCAGGAGCGCATCGACTCACAGCCTCAGCAGTTGGACACACGACTATCACAGATCGAGGAGACAAATAGTAGGATCCAGGAGACAAATAGTAGTATGGCCGAGCAGATGCGCATGATCATTCAGCTCCTCAAACAGCTCTGCATGTCAACCCAATCAACAGCAATCCCAGCCGCGTCAAACGCCACGACCAGACCCATGAGACAATATTTCATCATGTTCATTAACTTTAAAATACATTTCAAATCGCACAATTTTCAGTTTCAAATAACATTTCAATTGATGCTTTAAATTCTGTTCCCGCAATTGAGAAAATGGAAAATGGTTTCCGAATGGAAAATGGAAATTGGTTTCCGTATTAGATTTTGATGCCAAATATGCGCCAGAATTACCCCTACGTTTTCGACTGACCAATGATGACGGACATGGGCCGGTTAATGTAATCCGAATCTTCCCCGTACTTTCCCCGAAAATTATTTTTAATTAGTTCGTCGGATTCTCTCCGGATATGCCCCTATATTAAAGCCACGGAGAGCCCCTCACAGATTCCCCGTATTTTTAATTTGGAAAATCGCGATGAAATATCACCGGATTTTTGCCTCTACGTTACCGGTAAGTGTTGCCGGATTTTCCCGTCACCCGAAATTCGGGGGACGTTTTGCCGGGAGGATATTTTCGCCGGAAATATACCGGTTTTTCTGTTTAATGCGGGGAATTTCTGGCCCATATCCGGAACATAAATATGGCCGGATTATTATGCAAAATTTGTAGTGTATGTGGTCCAATTCAATCTTGGTTCAGTAACACTTAATTAATTAAATTTATTTTTATTTAATTAAATTGGGGTGTATTACTGAAAATTAAAGGTAAATACATATATGACATATGTTTTCATTTTTTTGGGTCACACTTAGAGTGTATTATTTAAAGCATAATTGTCACAAAAGTGACCTCTTATGTGTAAGTTAATACATGACGAGTGTTGGATAAGAATATGTAAGTAATTTACATGGATAATTAATTGGCCCCAAGGAAAATTATTATCTATTGTAATTACATACATATTTGTGGTAATGACATGTGATGATTGTCAGGATGAACTTGGTGTAAATAATTAGTACATCAAAAGATGGCTATTTATTGACACCGTTTATCATTAATGTTTGATTACTACAACAAGAGTACCACTTACAGTTAGTAGTACTATCCCAAGATTTGCTGTTAATGTTGTGTTGGGTATCTTGATATGTCATATTTATTTATGCATTATGTGAGCATGAAAAGCTGACTTATGTCTTGTTCTCTTTCAGCTTACATGTCTGCCACTTCAGTTGCTGTCAACCTCAATAATATTCCCATACTAAATGGGACGAACTTTGAGGAGTGGAAAGAAAATATTAAGATTTTCTTGGGTAGCATGTATCTTGACTTAGCACTGCGAGAGCCGAAGCCGATTCATCTCGCTAATTCAAGAAATGCATTTGATCGCAATCATTTGAGAATGTGGGAGCATTCTAACAGGCTGAGTCTGATGATTATTCATCAAGGCATTCCAGAGGTTTTCAAGGGTATAGTGCCTGATGAGATTTCCAGTGCCAAAGATTACCTTGCGGAATTCGAAAAGTGTTTTGTTGAAAACGATAAGGTGAAAACAAGTGAGCTTTTAGCAAACTTGATTTCAATGAAGTACTCCGGCAAGGGTCAGGGTAGGGAGCATATTATGGAAATATCTCAACTTGCTTCAAAACTAAAGGCCTTAAAGCTCGAGTTATCTGAGAACCTACTCGTGCATTTAGTGTTAATCTCTCTTCCTTCAGAGTACAGTCAGTTTAGGATTTCTTACAACTGTCAGAGGGAGAAGTGGGCTCTCAATGAGGTCATTTCATTTTGTGTGGAAGAAGAGGAGATGCTTAAGCATGATAAAGTTACTAATTCTAAGGCTTCAGTTTTCAATACTCATGTTACATGTCATTTCTGTGAGGAAACTAGACATGTGAAGAAGAAATGTCCCAAGTGGGCTAAGTATATCGCTTGGCGGGTTAAAGAGGATTGCCTGAGCTGCCGATGACCTATTGACGCTAAAAGATGCATTTACTTGGGACTAGGTTATGCGGTAGAGGAGGAGGCAATGCCGAATTTCAGATTATTAGCATTTGGTCATTTGTTTGGATTTAATAGACATTCGTTGTATCATCTATTAGACGAAACTTAATTTATATTTCTATATTGAGCAAATTTGGTTATTCTTGTTCATTTGGTAATAGTAAATTTACTTCATCTATTAAACTCCATTTTTTTGGGGATCGATATGCATAGTGTTTATAATGATCTGTATATGTTGGAATTTGTTCCATCATGTAATAAATCCCTACATGAGACATGAGGCTTGAGTCATTGAACGTGTTCAAATCATTTAAGGCTGAAGTTGAGAAACAACTCAACTAAAGAGTAAAAGAATGTTATATCTCATTGCGGTGGTGAATATCATAATAGATATGACCAATCAAGTGAACAACGTTACATGACTATTTGCTAGACACCTAGAGGAGTGTAAAATTAAACTCTTAAGGACATGGTAAGGACTATAATTAGTCATTCCAACTTACCAGAAGGACTTTAGGTGAAGCACTAAAGATAGAAGCTTATACCCTTAATAAGATTCCAACTAAAGTTGGGTGATCCCATTATTAAGTTTTTTTTTGGGGACGAGAATCGTAACATTTTGAGGATATTGAGTTTGGGGGAGAATTCATGTTAGAAATACTATTCAACCCAGATGGAGAATCAAAACACTATTTCTGAAGTACAAACTCAATAACCTTTTCAAATGTATAAATAAGGAAGTCCATTATGGATTTATGGAAGATTCTCGTCGGTGGTACTTTAAGTTACATCAAGTGATAGTTATGATATTGAAATAATCTTGATGGATGAATGTGTGTATCACAAGTTCAATAGGAGTAAGGTTTAAGTTCTCACACCCCCGATCATTAAAGAAGATAATTCAATCTCAGTTTATGCCTTGAAAATACTCTGGAAATTAAGAAATGTGGAAAAAATCTCTTACGCCTTGGCTATATAGAGATTTTTATGCATATTAAGGTATGTACAAATTTGGTTATTGCGTACATTGTTGGTATGTCTGGCAGACATATAAGCAACCCATGGGTGGATCATTGGGTAGCAGTCAAGAAAATTGTTGGCTTCTTAAAGAGAACATGAGATTACATGCACACATACATGAAATCGGATCGGTAGGAGATCATTATGTATTTCGATTGCGATTTCAGAGGATGTCTATTTGGTGAGAGATCCATGCCATGTTGTGAGGCATCTAATTAGGGAATATGACTACAAAAAAATTTGTCACAAAACTGCCCTTTATAGAAGGTATTGAAAGAACATTAAGGATATTGTGACAATAAGGAGGTAGTATATTCCAATAAAGTACAGAGTGGTCAGATTTCCATAGAGCACTTTGGGACAAAATTCCATGATTAGCACCCTAGGTCTTTCACTAGCGTACTGCTTATATGTGTGTAATCAAATTTGAGAATATCCGGATTTAATGGGAGTTTGTGTTACGAATATGTTTTGCTCTATGTTGTATATGTATTTTATACATTTAAGTTCTGCAGAAATGAAGTGTACATTGCACTCTGTTATATTTTGATTTAAGGATTGATCTCCATAAAGTTAAGGTGACCAGTTGGAAATAAACATGTGTAGATCACAGTTCATGTAATTTTCATGCTACACATTCATGATTGATCCGTGTCATTTGGTTATGCTGATATACGTGAGAAGTTCGGTCCCGTAACAATTAATGCTACGAATGTTGGTTTGATCCTTGTCATATAACTAATGGACGAGATTGTTTCTGGTATACTCTATATGATAGCAAGTTTGAGCTCATCAGGTTACACATCAGTTTGAATTTATTTGTATGATTCAGTGGGAGATTGTTAGATTATTTTATATAATCTAATATTGGGATCATAATGTAAATTATGTGATGTGCATGCTATCATAATTTATAGTTGTATATTAAAGTGGTCTATTTTATAATTGACTTTAGAGTATAATTAAAGTCATGACCATGGAAAGATAGTATGTGTAGATACCAATTTAATAATTACACTTCTTTTGAGGGGTAGGATTTATAATTATCGGAAATATATCAGTTATGTACAACGCTATATATGGTAGTGGTCACCGGTCTTACGCACTTAACTTCAGTATCATTCTTACTGGTAATGAGTTGTGCGAAAAGGTTGGAAGATCCACTAACGGTGATCAGCGAAGAGTTCAGAGTCATCAACGGAGGTTTGTTCATCTTCTGTATTTTGTGTATGTTTGATTAACATGATTGAGGTATTACGATATTTGGGTATATGAAATTTAGTTCTAACAAATCACTCATAGACCTGACCTGTACCTGTACTGCATCCTCTGAACCTGACCAAAAAGCAGCAAGCAACTACAACAAAAAATTTGAATAATTACATAGCACTAGTTGCCGCTGATAGTTTCTGAACTTGGACGAACCTAACTGCCTCCGCGTTGAAGCTCCTTGGAATAGAGAATTAATATTGGGCCACTTCTTCTTCTGAATTCTTGCTGCTTTTGCTAATTATTCCGCTCCAGTGTGTTCCAACTTCTAGGCATGTATGTCAATTCTCACCATTCTCATGTTCCCAGATTTTTGTACATTCCTTAAGCCATTTATTAGATGTTCCTTGAGTTCATTTGGTACGATTTCAGTGTACAGTTAGAATATGAATGGGTGTCATTTATCCAGTAGTTATAGGGAAGCTATTATCCAAACAGTATTTACGTAATTATTGTATTCATTAAGGGATAAGATGGAATATTGAAATAAAAAACCTTCGTCGCCAATAAGGTGATGGTATGTCGGTTAAAGAATCTACCTTAAGATGGTTGGATCCTTACGCCCTGGGTTCGACTCCTGAGCCACCAATTTTCCCGCCTTGCGCATGGATGTTTCCTAATGATATATATGTGCTAGTCGATAAGGCATCATTGCATTGTAATATTCTGAATTATTGTATCCTCCCATTATAAAAAAAACCTTGTCTGTTTCCTACTTATTCTCCTCTAAACTTCTTATTCACTTTTACTGAAAATCAAGGCCGTATCATTGGTGTTTTTCATTGAGAGTGACAAAGATGGCCCCTGAAACACCATCAATACCACACTCGCGAGTTAGCAAATCGAACACAAAAACTGGAAGATCGACAAGTTGAAGCAGAGGCCAAAAATGCAGAAAATTTGAAAGAGTGATTGAATTATTGGAGAAACTACAAGTTTCAAAGCAAGGCAATAGCGAACAAAGCAGTCGACCAGATACACAGCTGATGGGTCCGATACCAAACACCCCACCATCTTAATCTCAGCCAACACTAGAGATCTACCCAGTAACTAATATTCGTCTGCCACAACTTGAAGTTCCTATGTTCGATCACCGGCAATGAACATCATCAGGTATCACAAGGGCATCAACTGTCTATGGCTATGTTTTTCATGGTAGGTGAAGCACTCTGTTGGTACCAGTGGATGCATACAACATGTCAACTAAGCAATTGGAAAGCCTTCAAAGATGATATTTTGTGTGAGCTTTGGACCGTCCCTTTACTACAATGCGGAAGTTCCCTTAATAAGCTACAACAAACAACCACTTTATTGGCATATATAACCGAGTTTGAAGCCCTGTCAATAAGGACTCCGGGACTATCCGCTGCTAATCTCCTTAATCGATTCTTAGCAGGATTACATGATGATATTCTTAGGGAACTCATTTTGCTGCAGCCTGCATCAGTACAAGCTGCTATGGGAATGACAAAGTTTATCGAGCAAAAACTCCAAACGTATGTGCTGATGGAAACATGGATAAACCATAAGCCACAGGATCACAGACACCTTATCAAAGAACTTACTTGTTCGACGACTTACACCAAGTGAAATGGCTATTGGAAGAGAAAAAGGGCTATGCTATAATTGCGACGACAATTTTACAACTGGCCATAAACGCAAACCACAATTCCATTATTTAAGTAATTGTTGTATTCATCAAGAGATAAGATGGAATGAAATAAAAAAAACCCTCATCTGTTTTCCTACTTATTCCTGTCTAAACTTCTTATTCTCTTTTACTGAAAATCAATTCCGTATCATCCTTTGCCATTTATAATCTTCTCCAAGAACACACAAAGAGTCCAGTACAAACTCAACTTTACCCAGACATTTTCTTTTCTTCGTTTGCATCCCCTATTAGCAATTTATTGATAGGTATTACAACTTTGATCAAACATGCCGTTTCTTTTTACGATCTCTTTAGCCATGCGAGTCATCACTTGGACAACCTGCATCAAAAATTTCCTCACTTGCACAATATTTTTCTCTTAAAATAGTACTTAATAAACAATCATGAACAGTAAGTATTTTCCAGAATTGTTTCATCATATAAAGCCATATTTAGACTCTTCAATGTTCTTAAATCTCGTTCCACCTAGTAATTTTTCATTTAGTAAAACTTCCCTTTGAACCCAATACACTACTCTTTCATTTGATTTGCATCCCCACTAGAAATTAGTAATTTTCTTATTTATCCTTAAGCATGTCCCCAAACATCTCATGGCATATTACCATATAGCTTCAAGAGCGGATTTGATTGAAATTTCTTCACTACACCATTTTGCAGATTAGGAGAATTTTTTTTTCCGTTGCGTAATGCCTTAAATTGGTCGCATATAATATATACGTCAAAAGGTCTGTCGCGTAAAATTTGTCACGAAAGCCTAGCAGCGTAATGTCGCGCGACATTTTTAAAAGCACACTTGTCGCGTTAAGTTTTACTCTTATGTGACGTTAGCTATGTTTGTCCCGTAAAATTGAGAAGATCAATATTAGCTTCAATTATATAATTGTCATAAAACTTATTTTGTTGTTGTATTTGAACGATTAAATAATTTAAATAATATTTGCATTTGAATACAAAATTACATAAACATTATAATTGATGTATTCTGGTTCAAAAACAATCCACCAAATTCACAGAGTACATGTAATAAAAAAAAATCACAGAGTACATGAACAATTAATTACAAGCTCAAATCTAACAACATTCAAAGTCCCAAAACACGCCACCACCTCTTCAATCGGAGTTCGCACTCGTGCGAAAACTCTAATTTTACAGAGTCTCCTGACAAGCGTATTTTTAAGACTTTATAGTTGTCAAGTTATATGTTTAGGGGTCAAATTGTAGTAAAAAACAATTTATAAACATTGGTAAGCCAAGGGTTGATCCAAGGAACAACGTGTATGAGTTCTAGCTAACAGGTGACCTATTTAACTATTCCAAATGATGAAAGGTTTTGATGTGAAACAAATAGCAGAAATTAAATGCAATAAATAAAGACGGTTTGATTTGATCAGAGAAAGAATCCCATGATCAAACTTCTCCCATGCCAACCCACCATTCATGCGACAATGTCACGTAAATTCATCATGCTATCGAGTATGGAAATAAACCAAAAATAACACTAGACAAGCCGTCCATCCACGGATCATTGTCTAGATTAACCTCAACCATTGAACGCCGCCCGCCCACCCACGCATTATCAATAATTTCTGTTAGATCTTATGGCATGTGGTTTGGCAAAATTCTGTGAAGAGTTGTTCAAGATGTTGTTAAAGGAAGAGTTCAAGGCATGCAGAGGCAACTGTCCTAGAACAAGTCTGGAGCAGATGGAATGTTTCTTAATTCGGATTAGGCAACATAGTCAACCTACGAAGAACAAGACGGTTGTAGATAGAAGAACTGAAAGAGTGTTTCCTAATTCAGATTAGACAACATGTTCAACCGACATAGAACAAGTTAGACGCAGCAGATGTTTCCTAAAATAGGTTATGGAAGTCGGTGCTATGAAGCATATCAAGAAGTTGTTTGAGAGATATTAGGGAAGACTTGCGCTTGAAGATAACTTGGCAAAGAAGATAATCGAAGAGTTTCTTAAACGGAGTTGAATATCTATGAAGGATTATCTACAAGAGAGATGCTCAAGATATTAGGAATGTTTCCTAAAAGATTTAGGAAAGATTTCCTAAAGAGATATGTGGTTGAAGATAGGAAACCTAGATACTTTAGGGTTTCTACCCCACTATATAAGGAGGGCTGATGCATTCGCATCAGTCATCACTCACGGAGATATGACTCACGCTCATACACACTGAAGGGAGGTGGAGGCAAATGATCGGTGAGATTATCATTCCGATAAGATCACGATGCTTGGATTCAGGCCCTGTCCACTTTGACTTATTTTTTTGACTTGTAAGTTAAGATACGTTAATATCAGTTACTATCAGTTAAGATCAGTTAAGATAAGTTAAAATCAGTTAAGATAAGTTAAGATCAGTTAAGATAAGTGAAGTTACTTTTAACATACCATCATACTATTCACCATCATCATACTATTCATCATCATACCATCACACTATTCATCATCATACCATCACACTATTCATCATCATACCATCACACTATTCATCATCATACCATCATCATCAGCATCATACTATTCATCATACCATCATCATCATCATACTATTCACCATCATCATACCATCATACTATTCATCATACCATCATCATCATCATACCATCACACTATTCATCAGCATACCATCATCATCATCATACTATCATCATCATACCATCCTCATACTATTCATCATCATACCATCATCATCATCATACCATCACCATCATCATCATACCATCATACTATTCATCATACCATCATCATCATCATACTATTCATCATACCATCATCATCATACTATTCACCATCATCATCATCATCATCATCATACCATCACACTATTCATCATCATACCATCATCATCATCATACCATCATCATCATCATACTATCATCATCATACCATCCTCATACTATTCATCATCATACCATCATCATCATCACCATACCATCACCATCATCATCATACTATCATACTATTCATCATACCATCATCATCATACTATTCATCATACCATCATCATACTATTCATACCATCATCATCATACCATCATACTATTCATCATACCATCACACTATTCATCATCATCATACCATCATACTATTCATCATCATCATAAAATTACTATTCATCACCATCACCCCATCATCATCATCAGTATATTACTATTCATCATCATAAAATTACTATTCACTATTCATCATAATATTACCATTCATCATCATAACCATCATCATAATATTACTATTCATCATCGTAAATAATATTACTATTCATCATACTATCATCATCACACTATTCACCATCATCATACCATCATCATAAAATTACTATTCACCATCATCATAAAATTACTATTCATCATCATTATCACAACCATCATCATAATATTACTATTCATCATACAATATAAGTTTCAGTTAAGTTAAGATAAGTTAATATCAGTTAAGATAAGTTAATATCAGTCACTATAAGTTAAAATCATTTAAGATCATTTAAGATCAGTTAAGTTTCAGTCAAAGTGGACAGACCCTCAGTCTGTTCTAGTGCTCGGAAGACTGATCGTAGAACAACTTGACGTTACACGCACTGTTGCTCTTACTGCGCTTTCGGAGGAAAGCGATGATTCTCACGGAGGATCATACTGGTGGAATCGAAGGGGAGGCTCTGACCTAGGGGGAGACCTAGTTGGCGATTACTAGAGGATTAGAGGCTCAGGCAGTTTAAGAGGGATTCTGTAAACGTAAGCTCATGTACTTGCAATACTCATTATTAGTGAATTGCTATCCACCGGGCTATGGAGACATCCCCCAGACATAGGCTCGTTAACGCCGAACTGGGTAACAACTTTGCGTGTCATTTATTTTCCGCACTACATTTATTTTTGCATAAGTTGTTCTAGATATTGTTCTACACTCGACCAGAACAACATCTCAATCACCACGGGAAGATTTCTATTGGTATCAGAGCAACCACTCAACACACAGAGTGAGATTCGAAGGTTGCTGAGATTGATTTGAGAAAAGGGCAGAACATCACGCGACCACCACTGCTAGAAGGAAACAAGTATGGATACTGGAGGGTGCGAATGAAGGCTTTCCTAAAATCGCAGGACGAATATGTTTGGGAAGCTGTTGAACAAGGGTGGACACATCCAATGACTGTCGACAAAGCTGCCAATCCTGTCCCTCTCGCTAAAGCCAGATGGGCTGAGGGACATAAGAATGCTGAAGCCACAAATTCCAAAGCAATGAATGTCATATTCTCAGGAGTTGATGGGAAGAACTTCAAGATGATATCAACCTGTGAAGTTGCGAAGACGGCTTGGGACATATTGCAAACACCTCATGAAGGTACGACCAAGGTCAAGATATCTAGAATGGAGATGGTCACGTCAAAATTTGAAAATCTAAGAATGCAAGAGGATGAGACCATAACTGACTTCAACACAAGGGTACTTGACATCTCTAATGAATCGTTTGCACTTGGAGAGCCCATGACCGAAGAAACATTGGTAAGAAAGGTGCTAAGGTATCTACCAAAGCGGTATGCAATGAAGGCACTCGCAGTCAAAGAAGCACACGATGTGAAGATCATGCGGCTGGATGAACTGATGGGATCACTACAGACTCATGAGATGGAGATGAATGAAGAGGAACAACTCATGAAGGTTAGAAGTGTTGGTCTGAAATCTGAGCTAACTTCTGTTCAAGGCAATGATGAAAAATTGTCAACAGTATGCTATGTTTGCGAAGAATTTTGGGAAATTCATGAGAAGGACATACAATAAAGGGTCTGATCCTGGTCAGTCATCTAGCTCAAGATTCCAGAAGGATAGCAAATTTCAAAAAGGGAATAAATCTGGAGACTTCAACCATGACAACAAAGGCAAGGGGGATACAATGTAGAGAATGTGAAGGCTATGGACATATTCAAGCAGAATGTGTCAACACACAGAAGAAGAAGAATGCATATGCTTTCAACTGGAGTGACATTGAATCTGATCAGGAAGGTGAGTCTAATAAATTTGTGGCCCTTGCTAGCTGTGTCAACCTTGAAAGAGAACAAAGTAAAGAGGAGAGTCAAAATCATCTTTGGAGGATCACACACAGTACTCAAGCTGCAGTGATGATGAAGAAATCACTGATGAAGATTTTGCTAACAAGTACAAGGAGTTGTTCCAGGAGTGGCTGAATGAAGTGGAGCGGAACAAAAAACACCGCAGCAACCTGGCAAACCTAAAGGAAGAAAAAGAAAAGCTATGGGAAGAAGCTAAGTCCTCGTAGCACAGAAGGTGGAACATCAACAGATAATCACTGAACTTAAAGTCCATATGAAAAAAGTAAAAGATGAACGTGCTGAACTTGTTGCACAGAAGGCCGAGCTACTGGCAGTTGTGTCATCTCTGAAGATTCAGATTGAAACGAGCCAAGGTGAACATCCAGAAATAGTAGTTGATCTAAAGAAGAAGAATGCTGCTCTACAACGAAGAGAGGTAAACCTTTATAATATTGTGGATGCCTTGAAATGTGAGATTGAGACAGAAAAGCTTGTTCATGCCGAGCCACAAGAAGAGCTGAACAACATGAGGAAGTCTGTCAAGATGCTAAATTCTGGAACTAAAGATCTAGACTATATTCTGGGAGCTCAAAGAACGAGTGGCGGTTACAAAGGGCTAGGATTCTTTGGTGCATCTGGGTCCGGAAAGACAACGTTTGTGAAAGCTAAGCCACGACCTGACAATGTACCAGCTGAACATCACTCGCAAAGAAGAACAACCTGGTATCCCTCAAGAAGGCAAGACAGACGAAGGTGCTTTTTCTGTAACCAAGTGGGACACATCAAATTAAGATGTCAGGAATTCCACAAGTTTCTCAGAAAGATGAATCAAGTGCCGAAACCACGGGTGCAGCAAGTCTGGAGAGTTAAACAAAGAAGTGAGGTATGCTATGTTGCTTTCAGTGCCACTAGTCATTTGAAGAAGGAAAGATGGTACTTTGACAGTGGTTGTTCTAGACACATGACTGGCAATCTTGAGTTTCTGACCAATGTAGAGGAGTTCAAAGGGAAGTCAAATGTGACCTTTGGAGATGTAGTAGAAGGCGGAGTGGTTGGAAGAGGAACTCTGAATGTTTCAGGCCTACTGATGGACCATATTTATATGATTCATTAAGACAGTTAAACCCACCAAATTAGACTCTTTGTCTATTTAACTTTTTCTTGTTAGTTCCATTATTTATCTACAAGGTATTTTGAGGTGTAGAGAGAAAACAAACTAAGGAGGAGTTTTAAAGCTGAAAATGAATTACAAGTCATTCCAGGTCACGACCAGATTCCGACTGTACAACTTTCATGAACCTGACGTGGAATCACTCAAACAAATCCAACCGAAGGGCAACCAGAGTCCAACCGGAGCTGAAAGGACCCGATGGCTTTTGGGAAAAGATCACAAAGCTCTAACCCACTCCCCTCCACCTAGCCCGGCGGCTTTGGCCATGGAGATGACACATGGGGGGGCGGCTCTTGGCCTTGCCACCTCCCCTCCGGCGGCTTTCCTTCCTCCTCTCATCCCTTGCCAAGTGTTGTCTTCTCCTCCACATCTTCTCCTCTTCATTGCCTATAAATAGAGCATTCCTTCATCCTTGTATCATCATCCCACAATCCCATTCACAACAATCATCTCATACCACAAGCTCTCACTTCTCTCTAGATTTAGGGCTCAATCATGTAAACACTTTACTTTGATATTGAAGTTTGATCTTGAGTACTCTTGTCGGTTCTTGAAGTACTCAAGCTTTTCCTTACTGTTCTTGAGTTTACTCCTGTTGGTTCTTGAGTATTCTCCCTCTTACTTTCCTTGTCTTTACTTTCGAAAACTTTACTTTACTGTCTTTCAAAAACCTTTACTTTTCCAAGTACTTAGCTATGATATCCACCTCTATGGATATTCATAGCTAATCCCTTCATTCGGTTGAAGGGGTGTACTTGTATCATAAAAGTTTTAGACCCTTCTCTTAGTGCCTCTTTGTGTTCATAACTTGTTCTATGTGCCATATATTCGGTTAGAACACACATGGTTGAGTGGATGCTTGAAATGGCAAAACTCTTCCATGGGGTTCGTGAACATACACGGTTAAGTGGATGCTTGAAATGGCAAAGCTTAATCGTGGAGTTCAACCTTTCTTAAACACCACTTGGTTGATCGGAAATGATTGATCAGGTGGATGCACATATGCTAGTATACCTTGAAATGGGGTGCTAGTCTAAATAGAACAAGTGCTCTATGCCTTGAAATGGGCTAGACAGTGTGGTAAGTCAAGTGCTTGAAATGGCCTTGATACACTTTTGAACACTTAGTATGATCATTAGAGGTCGATGATAAACGAAAATATGATACAAGGCCCCCGAAACCGAATCTTTCCTTTAATCAAGACATCACCTGTTACTTTACTTTCAGTACCATTATCAACTGCTTACTTTCAGCACTTTAATTTCCGCACTTTAATTTTACTACAGACTTGTTCAACATCAATCCATCACAACTTTGGTGCGCAACACGCTTGAGACTGACAGGTGTCGTTTCGCCTGTGCAAAAACAATTATATTTTTCCAACTAGCTAGTGGCAAGTCGGGTCGAATCCACAGAGATCGGTTTGAGAATCTGTATCACTAAGTATTAGAGCAACAATTGGGGTGGGTTTTCGAACAAGTCAAATGAAATGCAGCAAGCATGCGACAATGATCCGTTGTCAAGAGATCAATCGTCGCACCAATTCAAGTATCCAATATCAAACAAAGTGCAGGCTACACATGGTGAACATAATCAAGCAATTGAATATAATGAACGAAAATACTACTGTCGAAATCTCCTCAAGCTTTCTTCTTTGCCAAACGTTTCAATTCCAAACACAGCCAAATTACAATTCTTTGTTTCCTTCCACACCAACGCCACGGCCAAATCCACACAGCAACTCACGAACAAAACAAAGATCAAAAGACAACAATTGTCACTTGTCTTTTCTCAATTAGAACTCACGAACCAAACCAAAAGACAAATTGCTGTTTTATCTCTTCTCCAAACTACACGGACTACAAACTTGTATCAAATTCACCCAAGAACACACTAACAACAGCCAATGGCCACAGACACAAAACACACGTTATTTTCCAGGGACCAAAGCCAATTTGATTCTTTCCTTCTCTTTTCTTTTATCTTCCCCATTGACTCCTCGAAAGAATGATTGTGTTTCTTCCAATGTTGCCTCTTCGATTTTCAGTCTGGCTGTTCGACTTTCGTGTTGTATTTTGTCCCGATAAACTCAATGTCGACTTTAGGAAATTCGCCAGCTGGAGATTGCGCACGGACCCCTCTTGCATTTCGTGACCCGCGGACGTCTTGTGATTTATCATAATTGTGAAGGCGTCCGCGCCTCTTAATCGTGGAGACCTCCGCGGAATTTCTTGTCTCAGAATACTAATCTTCAGTCTTCATTCCTTTCCGCGCAAAACATCTTCAAATTAGCTCTCTTTAGCCGATATTCCTTCTATGGTCTCCGAGTGTACCTGAGAATGAAAACTACACAACGGTAGTGAAATAATATACAGATAACACTTAAGAGACGGGGATTTAACATATAAAATAGTCGCACAATTACGACTTATCAGAGACACAGCGCGCGACAATCCAAAAGTGTGTTTGTGGTTGATATTGAACTGGACTGTTCCTGCACTTTACTTTCAGTAATTTACTTTTCAGTACTAAAATCACAACCAACCCACGCTACTTTCAGTACTAAAATCACAACCAACCCCCAACTGTCTTAATTTCCATCTTCGAAAGAACAACTATCAACTAATTCCCTTGGGTTCGACCCCTACTTACCGCTTTACTACCCAATAGTAGAGTACGAGTAGCGGACTTATAAATTTATTTTTGCACAGAGACATTGCACCTTAACGACAGTGCAGTGCGCTCCGTCACCTGCCCAGATTGAAAGAAGTCATACTTGTCAAAGGATTGCAGGCAAATCTGATCAGTATAAGTCAGTTGTGCGATGGAGAGCACCATGTTCAATTCATGCACGATGAATGTGTGGTGTTGAACAAGAATGATGAACCAGTTCTCACTGGAAGAAGGTCGTCAAACAACTGCTACTAGCTAAACCTTGGTCGACCCAATACTGAAACAACTTGCTTGTTGAGCAAAACTGAAGAGATGAATTTGTGGCATCAGCGAATGGGTCATGTGAAACTAAGGATGCTACTGAAGTTTGCCTCTGATGGTCTTGTTCGTGGTATACCTAAAGTTCAAGGCGACCTGAGCATTGTATGCGGAGATTGCCAGATTGGGAAGCAGATCAAAGTCCCACCCAAAGGAACCACTCAAATCAACACAAGGAGACCCCTGGAGCTGCTTCATATCGATCTGATGGGGCCTATGCAAGTAGAGAGTTATTCTGGCAAAAGGTGCGCACTTGTATGTGTTGATGACTTCTCACGGTTCACCTGGTCCAGTTTTTTGTGAGAAAAATTAGATGATGTTCAGGCATTTGTTCAACTATGCACTCGGCTGGAGTGAGAAAGAGAAGATAAATGCGAGTATATTATGAGAGTTCGAAGTGATCATGGAAAGGAGTTTGAGAATACTGCTCTTGCTGACTTCTGCACACAAAAGGGGATAACTCAAAATTCTCATCACCGATCACCCCTCAGCATAATGGAGTTGTCGAAAGAAAGAATCGAACCATTCATAAGATGGCCCGAATGATGCTTCATGCGAAGAAGGTGCCTTTAAAGTTCTGGGTGGAAGCCATGAACACAGCGTGTTATGTCATCAACAGAGTGATGATTCGATCCGGCACAGAGAAGACATGCTACAAGTTGTGGAAAGGTAAGAAGCCAACGGTGAAGTACTTCCATATCTTTGGAAGCGAATGCTACATCCTCAGGGACCGAGAGTATCTACAAAAACTGGATCCTAAAAGTGATGAAGGAGTCTTTCTGGGGTACTCCACTAACAGCCGTGCTTACCGAGTCTACAATAAATGCACATGAGTCATTATGGAATCTATCAATGTTATTGTGAAAGATGTTGTGCCAGTTGCTCCTGAGGCAAGTTCGGCAGATGATGATGACATAGTAACTCACCAGAAACAACATGTTGCTCCCACACCAAATCCAAAAGTTTTTCCGGATAAAGCCTCAGAACATCTTGCTGAAAAAGATGACCAGATTGACGAGGAAGCTGAATCAGAGACACCTCCTGCTACCCCTCGGATTCTTCAACCTTCTAGGACTGTTGAGAAGAATCATCCCATTGTTGAGGTGATTGGTGAACCAAATGATGACATGAAGACTCGAGGAAAACAAGTTAACTTTCGAGAATTGGCTGGTTTCACATGTTTTATGTCCACAGTGGAGCACAAGAATATCAAGGAGGCCATCAATGATGAATATTGGGTGCTGGTTATGCAAGAAGAGCTTGGTGAATTTCAGCGAAACGATGTTTGGGATCTTGTTCCACGACCTGATGGTGTGAATGTGATTGGAACAAAGTGGATCTTTAAGAACAAGTCTGACGAACAAGGAAACATCACTCGAAATAAGGCGAAACTTGTTGCTCAAGGCTATACTCAAATTGAAGGAGTAGATTTTGATGAGACATTTGCTACGATTGCTCGTCTAGAAGCCATACGATTACAATTCGCCCTTGCTCGTCATCTGTAGTTCAAGTTGTTCCATGTGGACGTTGTTGTTCCTATGTGGCATGGGTTTTGGCAAAACATCTTCAGAGTGTTCAAGCAGAAGGTCAAGAATTGTTCAACCACCTACTGGAACTCGCATACAGCAGATCTCTTGAGATAAGACGTTTCCTAATTTGGACGATCGAAGATCTGATTAGTTGAAGTCGGCCAGCGGTTAAATAGAAGATCAAATATTCAAATATATATTCTCTCATCAATTAGAAGAAGATTCGGAATTACTTGGTGAGAAAGAAAGATCGAGATCTTCTTGAAGATTGGAGGAAATATATCTAGAAAATATTTGAGAATATTTCCTAAATATTTGACAGATTTCTTAGGGCTGATTCGGATCCGCCAATGCATCTAAATAGAAGGCTAGGGCATCGACATCAGCTTGGATTCGAGAATATCGGATGGCTTGGCACGGAAGTACTCTCCAAAGATTGGATATGGATAAGAGGAGATTGAGTATCTATTAAAAATTTAGGAGTATCTCCGAAATATTTGACAAGATATTCAGATTGGATCTGGACTTCATCAAAGCCTATAAAAAGAAGGCTAAGGCGTCCAGATTAATTATCGCTTTTCTGAGAGAAACATACATGAGAGCATCCTTGAGATTGGAAAGTAGAGGAGCGACGGCCGGCTGAGTATTCCATACCAGAATATCAATGGCGAAGAAGCAGTCTGTTCAGGGTGCTGTTCAGACTGTTCTTGAAGAACAACCAAGCGCACACACACGGTGATCAAGACACGCATTCGGGAGAAGGCGTCAGTCTTCGGGAGAAGGCTCTGGACTTCGGGAGAGGTCCAAGACTAGGTCGGGGGGAGTCTCATCCTACCCATAGGGGATCGAGGTGAGCTGCGGTGAACCGAGATTGCAAATTCGAGAGACGGAGTGTTAGAGGCTAGGCTATTACAAACAAGGGGTTGTGTAAGCGTAAGTCCACTTGTAGCTCTAAACTCGTAATAAGATTTGTGACCCTTTAAGGTGTGGGAAGCCCCCCAGAGTAGGCAAGGCCGAACTGGGTATCATATCGTGTGTGCTCCTGTTTGTTCTGTTTTTGGTACTGTCTGCTAAGGTGTTCCAGTCTCTGGTAGAACACAACTTGGAACTGGTCTTGAACAGACAACAGAATTTCACTTGGTATCAGAGCAGACACTCGACATACAGAGTGTGATCCGGCGACTGTTCAAGATGAGTTTGAAGGAAGGACAGAGCACTAACCGACCACCGTTGCTTGAAGGGCCAAACTATCCCTACTGGAAGTCCAAGATGAAAGTCTTTCTGAAATCTCTCGATGAAAAGGCTTGGAGAGCTGTGTTGGTTGGATGGACAGAACCCACGATGGCCAACCCTAAAGAAGTAGCTGTGCCAAAACCTGAAGCTCTGTGGACTGATGTAGATGTAAAAACTGCTGCTGGAAACTCAATTGCCTTGAATGCAATTTTCTCAGGAGTGGACGAGAACGTGTTCAAACTGATTGCTGAATGTGAGGTTGCCAAGGAAGCATGGGATATTCTCATAATAGCCTATGAGGGTCTAGACAGTGAATCTAACGATGAAGAAGAAGAACGTGAGAATGTCAATCTCGTCGGACGTATAGTCACTATTTAAGACTGCAGTGAGACAAGTGAAAATCCATACTCTAGTGCACTGTCTGAACAGCCTGTTGACGACTCATCAAGCAGTGATAACGAAGGACTTGTTCATGAGACCTCGGCCGAGACGTACAAGGAACTCTATGAGAAGTGGCTATTGGTGATTGGTCTGAACAAGAAGCTCACAGAAACAGTGGCAAGCCTGACAGAAGAAAAAGATAAAAAGTGGCAGAAGGTTGAACTTCTCGTTGCCCAGAAGGTTGAACTTCTCGTTGCCCAGAAGGTGGAACATCAGGAGGAAATATCTGCTTTGAAGCACGAGATGATCGAAATGAATCAAGAACGCTCGTCACTTCTTGCACAGAAGGTGGAACTGCTAGACACCGTATCGGTTCTGAAAGCTGAGATGGTGAAAAATAGAGAAACACATCCTGCAGGCTTGGTGGAGCTAAGGAGAAAGAATGCTGACTTGAGCCGCAAAGAAGTCCATCTTCTGAACAAGGTAGAATCCCTGGAGTTACAAATCAAGATGGAGAGAGATAATCATGCTGCTACTATGAAAGAATTGAGCAAGTTCAAAAGATCGGTGAAGATGCTGGACTCATGCTCAAAGAACTTGGAATCCATACTAAGATCCCAAAGAATTGAAGATGGACATAGAGGCCTCGGCTTTAATGGTAACAGTGGCTCAGATAAGACTTTGTCTGTTAAGGCAAAACTGAAAGCTGGACAGAGAGCAGAACAGAGTGTGAACCACTACCCTGAGAAGCAGCTTGGGAATCAAGGAAGAAAGCAGCTCATGCCCAACCGTGGAAGACATGGTACTGAATGGAGGAGAAACAATCGTACATGTTGGTATTGCTAACAGATGGGGCACATCAAATCAAGGTGCCGTCTACTTCTGGCTGAGCGAAAAGTAATGGAATCCAGAGTCACCCCTCGAGTCAGACAAGTCTGGAAACCAAAAACAAGGAAAGAAGTGTGCTTCGTTGCTCTTAGGTCATTCAGTCACATGAAGGAAGAACGCTGGTACCTCGACAGTGGATGCTCGGCTCACATGACAGGTAATCCTCACTATTTCATCAATGTTAAACCTATATGACCCCACACTGAAATTTTTAGTTTGCCCCAGACCCCACTGATATATAGATATGCACATATATGTCACGTAAGTTTTTACTTTTTACATGTCGCCCTAGTAAGAAAAAATCCTGTATCCGTCACTGTCAATCAGTGTCTCAGATTGCTGGAGGCTAACACGGGCTGGATGGTGGACCATGTTCTCCTGGAAGACAACTGACGAGACGTATTTATACGACTCATTAAGTCAACAAAACCCACCATTTACGACATTTGATCATAAGAACATATGCTTGTTAATGTCGGTTTGCATTTCAGGGCCTTTTGGAGTCTAAAGAAGAATCGAGCTTAAAAGACGGCATTTTCATGTCAGAAGCATCACAGTTGAAGAACAAAGCCAAAGGAGAGTCGTGAACAGTAATCCCGACATGAACAGTAATCCCGGCATGAACAGTAATTTGGTCGTGAACAGTATTTCGGGAAAAATCCAAGAAGCATCTCATCATTTGGCTCATGCCAATCTATTTTGACTACTTCCAGAGCAAGAGTGCCTTGATGATTCTAGAAGCATCTCACAATTGGCTCATGCCAATCTATTTTTGGCTACTTCCACTCCAAACTTGGTGCCCAAGACATGAGAAACCCTAGCTCTTTCTCTATAAATAGAACCTTATGTCTAGGAAATCAATGTGACATCTTAGATAGAGAAGTCCTATCGTGTGCCCCAAGGTGTGAGCCTCATTAGGGGCTTCTCTCTCTTCCTACTCCTTTCTTCAATTCGGAGTAAACCACACCCATAGACACAAAAGTATGATCATTAGAGGTCGATGATGAACGGAGCTATAACAAGGGCCCCTAGACCAAATGTATTCTCTTGATCTACTTTCACTTGCCTTTACTTTACATGTACTTACTTTCTAAACCCTTTTCCAAAACCCCCCCAAACCATTTACTTTACTTTACTATCTTTTTGTTAAAGAGCAACAAGTAACCAACTAGCTCCCTTGGGTTCGACCCCTACTTGCCGCTTACTACCTTTGTAGTGAAGCCTAGTAGTGGACACTTATAAATTTAGATTTGATTTGGCATACGACGACGTGCCTGTCAAATTTTGGCGCCGTTGCCGGGGAGCTAATTGCATCGGTGAAGTTGTTGTATTTGTGTGTTTTTGTTTTGCAGATTCGACATGTCTTCCTACTATGGAAGTGAGCCTTGGGACGAAGAGGAGTACTATCCACCATCCTTCCAACGAGAAGTCCGAGAAAAGATCATGTACATTGAGCAATCCCGGGATGAAACATTGGATGCGTACTTATGGTACTTTGATTCCCTTGTGACAAGCTGCCCGCATCATGGATTCACTAGATTGGGTCTTATTCGAAGGTTTCTCGCTGGAATGATGCCACATGAGTGGGATAAGCTCAATGAGGCGGCAGGAGGCTCGGTCTATGACTTGACCATAAGTGCTATTTGGGACTTGATAAATGTTTTGGCCGAGAGTTCAAGGCCACAACAAGAGCAGACCAAGCCACTTGAGGACTTTATGATGGAGCCGGTCGAAACAATGTACCAAGATCATGCCGAAATCGAGGGAACCTTGGCCGAGATATCAAGGATATTGTCCGAGATGAGGAGAGACCGGGGAGAAGAGACGGTGGAGGACATGGAGGAGGCTCTAATAGAGCCTATGTTGGAGCCCATGGAACCGACAAGGGAGGAGGACCCGACTACATCCAAAGGAGAACCGGCCGAGACAAGCAGTAGCCTCATTACCGAGGAAGGCCCGGTGCTCACTACCGAACCGCCCAAATCAGGCCTGGTCTTCATCCCCATTCTGTCCGAGGAAGACCCAACCCTCACTGCCGAGAATCCCTTATTGGACCCTTCCTTCTCAGTTTGCATGCCCATAGACTCCGAAGATGAAGTACTCAACAAGGATGAAGTGCAAGACGAGTTGGAAGAGAAGCATGAGCAAGAAAGGCCCTTATTGGAGTACCCGCTCATCATGAGTCAACAAGGCATCCCGGAGAACTCCCTCATTCTGAAAAGACCATTCCTCTTTGCTACCAAGACAAGGCTCACCAATGAAACATGCTTGATGCCACTTGTGAGTGATGGCAAGACTATGAGCTCACACAATTGGAAGGATGCCATCCACTCATACATGAGAAAGAGACCAAGGCATGGAATGTTTCAATGGAAACCAAGATGGAAAAACAAGAGGGCACGACTTGATGGATCAGTGGCTATGCTTAAGAGATCCTCTCCTCCTCCTCGGAAGGATGTAAAAACAAGGCCACCCGACTGGTTTAAGGAAGAACCGAGCCCGCTGCCATATGAGAACCTTGGGAAGGTCAAGAGAGCAGTTGGGAAGAAGTATGACCTCACACGCCCATGGGATCCGAACTTATGATCCCTAATGAGGTAAAGTCGAGCCAACGACGTTAAACAAAGGCACTCACCGGGAGGTAGCCCGACATTTCTCATTTCTTAGTATTTTCTTGCATTTAGTTTACTCAAACTAACCCTCATCCCATTTGTGTTTGGAAAAGAAAATTGATGTTTTTGTAGGACCCGACTTCCCCAAATTCAACCGTGTGATACCAGTCATGCCTAGTCGTTTCACGACATGCAAGGACGTCATGAGGGGAGTACCGTTCTCACTTATTCTTCATTGCCATTTTCTTTTCCTTGAATTGTGCATTATTGTCTTGGAATTGAGTTGTGCCATGAGGACACGGCTCGTTTCAAAAGTGTGGGGTGGGGTGATTAGTAGTTTGTTGTGTCACCACGTCTATTTTCTTGCATGCATGAGTCACCACGTTTCCCTTTGAAAATTTTAAAAATTTTGAATAAAATGCGTAGTTTTGTGAATGAAATGCGTAGGAATGGGGAGTTGGTGCTTTCATGATGTGAAATAGATGGATCTTAGTACATGCATTACTCTTATGAAATTTTAATTGTGCAACTAACATGTGATCTAACTTCTTATGTGTCCTTATGAGTTGGGATAAATAGGGATGTGGAGTTGATAGAAATGTCCTAGTGAGGCTTGACAAAAGCACTCAAGGATCCGGGATTCGAGTTACATTGTTATACAAACTTGTGGAGGCTGCATTTCGAGACTCGTGGTTGTAGTTGACTCCACCATTGCAGCGTTTATGCAAGTGGTGGGACGGGAATCAAACCGTCCTATCTCTAGTCCTAGTAGTCGGGAAAATAGATGAGTGACCCTCATTTTGAATCGCACGAAACGACAAGGATGAGAAAGAGCGGGGAGGTATTTCCATATGCTTGAGGGCGATGATTGGACCTCCCAAGAAGGAATGGACAAGAAAAAAAAGAAGGCCAAGTTCACTTCAAGTATGTCCAAGAAAAGTATCAAAAGGACTCAACCCTTGAGCTCGAATTCATCACGTGCTAGAAGAAGCAACAAGTATAACCATGTGACAAGAACCGGACCCAAGAGTGATCATGGGTCTAAAAAGGACTATCTCCCATTCATCCGAATTGGTTTGCATCTCGACTCAAAGGTACATGTATCAAGTTAAATTTCGTGTTTGAAGCAAAATGCCTTGAGTAGTGATTGAGAATGCATGGAAAGGGGAAATCTAGAATAGCATTTATCTAATGACCGAGAAGAACTTGTGATGTTTGAATGTGTTTTTCCTCTTGTGACTTAAGGCCTTGTTCGGGACGAACAAGTTCAAGTGTGGGGTGGTTTGATGAGACGTATTTATACAACTCATTAAGTCAACAAAACCCACCATTTACGACATTTGATCATAAGAACATATGCTTGTTAATGTCGTTTTGCATTTCAGGGCCTTTTGGGAGTCTAAAGAAGAATCGAGCTTAAAAGATGGCATTTTCATGTCAGAAGCATCGCAGTTGAAGAACAAAGCCAGAGGAGAGTCGTGAACAGTAATTCCTGTGTGAATAGTAATTCCGACGTGAACAGTAATTCCGACATGAACAGTAATCCCGGGATGAACAGTAATTTGTCGTGAACAGTACTTCGGGAAAAATCCAAGAAGCATCTCATCATTTGGCTCATGCCAATCCATTTTGACTACTTCCAGAGCAAGAGTGCCTTGATGATTCTAGAAGCATCTCACAATTGGCTCATGCCAATCTATTTTTGGCTACTTCCACTCCAAACTTGGTGCCCAAGACATGAGAAACCCTAGCTCTTTCTCTATAAATAGAACCTTATGTCTAGGAAATTGATGGACCATAATTGTATGAATCATAAACACAGTTAAACCCACCAAATTAGACTCTTTATCTATTTAACTTTTGCTTGTTAGTTCCGATATTTATCTACAGGGTATTTTGAAGTATAGAGAGAATACAGGCTAAGGAGGAGTTTTTAAGCTGAAAATGAATTACGAGTCATTCCAAGTCACGACCAGACTCCGACTATACAAATCTCATGAACCTGACATGGAATCACTCAAAACAAGTCCAACCGAAGAGCAACCAGAGTCAGTCCGGAGCTGAAAGGACCCGATGGCTTTTGGAAAAAGTCACAAAATCACACAAACTCTCTTCTCTCCTCCACCTAGCCGGCGGCTCTTCCTCCTTGGTGACTCACCACCGGCGGCTTTGGGGAGAAAAGCCACATGGGCCGGCGGCTTTGAGAGCTTCTCCTCCCATTTTGTGCCATGTGTTGTGATCTAGATCCTTCCCTTGGCTATAAATAGAGCTCATCCCTTCCCTTTGTAAATCATCCCAAAATCCTCATTTCAAAATAGCATCCATCACAAAGCTCTAGCTTCTCTCTAGATTTTGGGCACTACTCTTGTAAACACTTGTTTTAAATCTATAATACTCATGTTGGTTCTTGATTATTCTAGTTGTTCTTGAGTTTACTCCTGTTGGTTCTTGAGTATTCTCCCTTTACTTTACTGTCTTTTGAAAACCTTCAAGTACTTAGCTATGATATCCACCTCTATGGATATTCGTAGCTAAACTCTTCATTCGGTTGAAGGGGTGTACTTGTGTCATAAAATGTTTTAGGCCCTACTCTTAATGCCTCTATGTGTTCAAAACTTGTTCTATGTGCCACATATTAGGTTAGAACTTCCAAGGTTGAGTGGATGCTTGGAATGGCAAAACTCTTCCATGGGGTTCGTAAACATACTCGGATAAGTGGATGCTTAGAATGGCAAAGCTTATCTGAGAAGTTTGACCTCTTTAAAACACCATTTGGTTGATCGGGAATGATTGATCAAATGGATGCACAAAAGGCTAATATACCTTGGAATGGGGTGTTAGTCTAAATAGAACAAGTGCTCTATGTCTTGGAATGGACTAGACAGTGTGGCAAATCAAGTGCTTGGAATGGCCTTGATACACTTTTGAATACTTAGTATGATCGTTAGAGGTCAATGATAAACAGATTATGATACAAGGCCCCTAAAACCGAATACTTTCCTTAACTTAAAACATCACATGCACTTTACATTCAGTCTAAATATCAACTGCTTACTTTTCGCAAGACTTACCCTTCAAGCAACCCACTCTCTGTAAGTCTTCTTTTTCAAGCAATTACTTTTAGTACTTTACTTTCTGCACTAAAATCACGACCAACCCACTTACTTTTCTGTACTAAAACTAAAACCAACAACCAACCACTCACTTTTCATCGCTAAAACCTCAATCCACCTAAAATCACGCTCCCTTTTAGTACATTCCTCAAAGAACAACTATCCCCCTAATTCCCTTGGGTTCGACCCCTACTTACCACTTGCTACCCAGTAGTGAAGTCGCGAGTAGAGGACTTATAAATATATTCTTGACTTTTGCACACGACGACTGTGCATCCGTCAGAAATCAATGTGACATCTTAGATAGAGAAGTCCTATCGTGTGCCCCAAGGTGTGAGCCTCATTGGGGGCTTCTCTCTCTACCCCTTTCACAATTCGAAAATCATCTCAAAGTTATGCCCAAATCTCTCTAGAATTCAATTGTAATTTCGGTTGGCTTTGGCTCTCTTAAACGTCTCTCTACCCATTCTCTCTCGGCATCTCACTTGTAATCTTTGATTTACTTGATGAATGCTTGTAGTTACTATATTCTATCAATGAATATGGGTAGCTAAACCCTCCCATTCGGTCTAGGGAAAACTTTTGTTATGCTTATGTTTTGAGACCCTTTTCTTAATGCTTCTTTGTGTTCATTACTACTTCTTGTGCATTCCACTTGGATTAAACTACAAAGTTGAGTGGAAGCTTGGAAAGACAAAGCTCCTCCTAGTAGTTCATTCCCTCATTAGCGGCTTGGTGGATAATGACTCATGAAACCAAGCGGCTGCACCTAGTTTAACTTGTCTCGGAAGGGAAGGTTAGGCTAGCTAGGACTAGAAATCCATATCTAGGAATGGAATGGATAGTGGTGTAAGTGTTCGGAAGGACCTTACTTTGGGTAATCTCTAGGAATGGAGTAAACCACACCCATAGACACAAAAGTATGATCATTAGAGGTCGATGATGAACGGAGCTATAACAAGGGCCCCTAGACCGAATGTATTCTCTTGATCTACTTTCACTTGCCTTTACTTTACATGTACTTACTTTCTAAACCCTTTTCCAAAACCCCCCCCCCCCAAACCATTTACTTTACTTTACTGTCTTTTTGTTAAAGAGCAACAAGTAACCGACTAGCTCCCTTGGGTTCGACCCCTACTTGCCGCTTACTACCTTTGTAGTGAAGCCTAGTAGTGGACACTTATAAATTTAGATTTGATTTGGCATACGACGACGTGCCTATCAACAACGCATCGGCAAATTGGGCGAGACGTGAAAGGAAGGAATGGACAAGAACGGATGATGTGCCCATAATTTGCTCTGGATTCAAGATAGTGTTTGACCAAGTTGAAGATATGGAAGCTCACCATGAACTTGTAACTGTGAATTCATAGTTGTTGAGTTTTCGAAAGGTAGGTAGAGGTTTTTATTTGTATTGATTTTGCCTATTCAAGGGTGGTTTTTCTCGTCCCTCACAGGGTTGTAATGGGCTATTCTTTCGAATAAATAAAAAGGAAGGGATTCAAAAATTGTAATTTTATACTAACATTTAACATATGACGTGTCTGGGAGCGACCACGCATGTTAGCCTGCACCTAAACATTTGTGCCAAAGTTGTCCTCTACTATACATAATACATTTGACGGAATCTTATTTAAAGTAAATAACTACAATATTTTGTGTAAAAACCAATATTGTGAAAACCGGACCGGATCGGCCGGATGGATCGGTAACTGATCACCGGACCGATTCTGTCATCGGATCGGAAATGCATTCGATCCGGTCAAGATCCGGTTAGTTGACCCGGTCAAGACCCGGTTGGTTGATCCGGTTGACCCGGTTTTTCATTAAAATAGTGATTTGATCGGTTCAATCCGTTCGATTTGGTCTAAAAAATTATTTATTTAATTTTGACTTAGACAAGATTCGAATCCAAGCCTCTCTTAATAGTTATTCTCTTTTTTTCCACTAGGCTAAAGATGATTGTTGTTTTATTATTTGTTTCAATAATATATATTCATTTATCAAATCTATAAAAATTATTACTTATTATCAATTTAACTAGAAATTCAATTAGTCTTATAAATCCCTTAATGCTGTGACTTGCAAATTAAGACTAAAATTGTTATTGTTGTATTATTCATTTGTAGTTTATCAAATTCTAAATTTGTTATGGTATGTTGTTATAATCGGATCATAATCATGTAATATTTATTCAAGTCATAAATATGTTAAATTATAGTATCATATATAAATATTTTATTTTTATTTTTTAATATGTGCGGGTCAAACCGATTCAACCCGGTTGAACCACTAACCCATTAACCCAGTGACTTGACCGGTTCGATCCACGGTTCGGTTTTCATAACACTGGTAAAAACTACAAAAAAAATATAGTTTGAGATCCTAAAATATTAGTTATTTCCATATAGATTGAATTATAAAACCTTCTAAAAAGAAGAGAGAATTAAGGATAATTTTCAAGAAAAAAAGGAACTTTATTAGCAGTGTTAATCATTCGTTAACACCGTTGATTATATTAAAAAATAAAAAATACAAAAATAATAATAAAACCCAAACAATTAAGAAAAATTAAAAAATCTAAAAAATTTAGAAGTATAAAGAATATAAATTAAACATAGAGAATAAAAAACATAGAGAATATATTAAAATATTACAAAAATATAAAAATGTTTAAATATATTTGAAATTTTGAAATGTTTTTTAAAAAAATTCTTAAATGTCAAAACTTTTAAAGTATCCATAAATTTTAGAGTAAAATGTTAATAAAGTTAAAAAAGAATAAAATAATCTAAAAATATTAAAAATATTTATGAATAAATATATTTTTTAATTTAGAATTTTAAAAAATTTAAATTTTGGTTTAATTTGTTTCTTAATGTTTTAGGTTTTTAGATTTCTGTTGTATTTTTTGTATTTTAAAGATTTTTTTATTCTAATGATGTTAACGGATTATTAACATCGTTGACGTAGTGCCCCTTTTTGGAAGTTATCATTTATTCGTGCCTCTTTTTGAAAAGTTTTATAATTCGACATATACGTTGGACTTAAGTGACAGTTCAAGAAACACAAGCTGTACTTTTCACTAAAATTGACACTACTCTTTGTTTTTGGAATACTTTTTAAAGGATACGGTACTTTGAGCAGTAAGTCATAATGTATTTGTAAGAATTAAAGTTTGCAACTTTTTTTGATAGTTCTCTTTTACCTATTCTAATATAACTTTATTTACATTGAATAAAACTTAGTCTACTCATATCTTATTTCTCCATTAAAAGTATAGTATAAAAAGGTTACAAAAGTTTTTCTTTAAAAAAATGAAATTAGCAACTTAGTGCTCATATAATGTCATATTTTCCATCACACAAATTAAAGCAAAACACAAATAAAAAGTTATGTGTATACAGTGCAAAAAAGAGAAAAGGAATCCATGTGGTGCCAAACACTTGCGAGCGAAGTGTGATTAAGAGAATATAAATAAAAAGTTTCCCTTTTGCTTTAGGTCAGGTCAGGTCAGGTGTTATTGTTAACACTGACTTTTATGGCTCAAAAGTTCTCTATATATATACAAAGTCTTTTAAATCTATGAGCTCCAAGGTCAGTTCAATCCTAGGTTTTGACACTAGATTCTTAAAGGCTTAAGATTGAATATAAATGATGATTTCATTATGCCCTCCAGCCCGACCTCATTAATTACGATCTACTATTTTCATTGGGTTTGATTCGTCCTAAAAAAAACTTGACCTAATTTTATTCGACTCAACATGGCCTTAAAAAAATGTGATTGTTAAACCCTTTTTAAATATTGTCAATTTCACCTCTAATTTAATTGATTATTATATGTATAATGTTTTGAATAATGATCGATCACTTATCAGTATATAATTGATTATATACTTCCTGTCTACATTTAATTGATTTTAACCAATAACCTAATTGGGTCCAGATCCCATGGAAGCTTAGGTTAGGTGAGGAATGAGAAATAATTATCTCATCCAATCATTCTAATATATCTAGGGCTAAGATTAAGGGAGACTAATTTTACAATTTGTAATTATTTCACCGTTAAAAACGACTAAATGACAAATTAGGCAAACAAAAATATCAAATCTTAAATTGTAATCCCGTTATTCTCGTATTTGATTCATGATAAATCAAAATGCGTATTCATGATAAAATTCGTAGTTACTAAATCAAAATTTGTACACTTAAAGAATCAAAATTCGCTTAAAGAACAAAATTCATAATGTAAAAATAGTAAAACTTAATGAATCAAAATTCGAGACTTAAAGTACAAAATTCGTAACACCGATAATTAGAGTCAGACCGAACATTGTTGACCCTACATATAGTTAAGAAACACTTTATTTTGGTATTCTTTAATTTTATTAGTCCACTTGGTTAGTAAATATATCGAGTTTATTTTTTTATGTTTTTTTTACTCATTGGTGTAAATGTTCAAAAAAAAAAAGGGTACACATACTACTTTTTAGTATTATATAAACTGAATTTCAAGATTACATAGGGAGTCGAGGCAAGGAGATTGAAGTTGCATTTTTATAGAGCTCTGTGGTTGCTATATTTAGTGATGATCAGACCCAGATGGTAGGGTTTGAGAGGTTCATCCACCACCGTCTCTCTCCTATATGTTCAGCTCCTCCCCTCTCTCTTTCTATCTCTATAAAACTCTCTCCCTACACAAACTGGGTGTCCACATCTCTTCTCTCCTTCATTTCCCTCTTCACCACCACCGCTAATAAAATTCCATATATGATAATTCTTAGATCCAGTTTTCTTGATCTTCTTGGCGTTAGTCTCTCCTTAAGTTTAGGATGAGAAACGCGCTTTGAGTTCATCTATAAGTAGCCACTACCAAAAAATAGCAAATGATATAAATGAGAGTGTTTAATGTTATTATATTGTTGGCTTCTAATTATCATATCTTTCTCTTTCTCGTTTGGGGCTTGGTGCGCGCTTGAAGAGTTCAAAGTAGTTGTGGTCTCTACATCGTCTTTTTTCATCATTCGGCCTCCCTATTACTACAACAGTTTAACATAACGGCCGGCCCTTCATTCCACCCATGTTTGTTTAATTATTATTATACATATTACTGAATCCACACAGTTCTTGTTGTGTTGTTGGTCTCTTCCAGAGCTTCGATTTACTTGATATAAAATGCATCTATCTTAATATGAGTGTTATAAAAATCATCTGAGTATATATGCCTGGCTCCCTGTATGCCATCTTCAGAGAACTTGCCGAGCATTCGGTGGACTCTGTGGATGGCGTATGAGGAGCCAAGCATATGTGTCTTCCATCTCCCTATAATCTCTGCACTATACTCTCATAATTTGATTTAGTATAGTAGCTAGGAGTTCTTCTCTACATATATACAACAACTTCCTTTCATTATTATAGTTGCATATGTGTGTGTTCCAGGGCTTCTGAATGTTTGGGCCGAGGCATGACTGTTGGAACCCATAGGTTTTGATGATCACAAACACTTACTAATGTTTTGTCTAAGTGTGCAGAAATCCATCTGATAAATCAAAGATCGAATTGCCATAGGATGGTTATCAGTTGTGGCAAGTTCTGTTTAGTGGAGAAACAGATTAAATTCAGGATGGAAATCCATTAGGTCTGGAAAGTTGGGTTGGGCCATATCATTAGGCCCAGATAGCAGATTCAGGATGGAATCTTGTCTAATTGAATAGAAACCTATTGGGTTTATAAAGTTCAGATGGGCCAGGGCATTGGGCCCAGATGACAAGACACGGAAGGCCCTACTTAAAGAGCTAGGGTTTGGCAAGATGTCTTGTGAATGCTGTGCGGCGGATTTCCAGAGAGAAGAACTGCTGCTGCCTTTTGGAGATTCAACTCTTGCATAAGAAGAGGAGCATCACCGCCAGCATTGCACGCACTGAGGCGTGGAGTTCTCTTGGGTAGAACGGAGCGACTGCATTCCAGAAGTGCACGAAGCTGAAGGCGCACAAACACACGAAGGTTTGAAGCTTGAAATTGATTATTCTGTCCGGTTGAGTAGAGGTCATCAAATAGAATCTGTGTGATCTAGTTTGTAAACCCTACAAGCATATCGGGAATAAAAGGAATAATCTGATTTCGAAAATCCTTTCAGTGGAAACTGAAAGGTAGTGGTTTTTAACCTTATCATAGTTTTGATAAGGTTTTCCACTATATATTGTGTGTGTAGTATTTTCAGTGATTACTTACCTGCACGTTTTACTTCCGCTGCTATTCTGAACATCAAACGGAAAATAACTTAAAAATAACTATAAATTTCCGTCTGATAGTTTTTAGTACTTTGCTAACGTCTAATCGATCCAACACGTGGTATCAGAGCCGAGCGTTCTAGATTTGTGTGTTAGCATTGCAGGTTAAGTATGTCGTCTATCAGTGACTCTTTTTGGAAACCGCCACTGTTGAAGGCCGGACAGTTCGACTGGTGGCAAGACCAGTTTGAGGCCCATGTCTGCTCGTTAGATGGACAACTCTGGAGCATATTTGAAACGGGTCCGCTCACTATCCCACTTGACACTACAGATCCAGAGAAACCAGTGGAGAAAACCAAGGACAAATACACCAACGAGGATTACAAAAAGCTTGAAAAGAATGCTAGAGCAAAGAAAGTCCTATATATGGCCCTTTCTCCCGGAGATCAGATTAAAGTGGCGATGCACAAAACCGCGAAGGAGATGTATGATGGATTGGTCAGATTATATGGAGGAAATGAAGATATCAAAAGAAACAGAATACTAGCTGCGATTAAGGACTATGAAACTGTTATGCAGAAAAAGGACGAATCACTAGAGGATTTCTTCACCAGATTCCAGGTCATCATTGGACAGCCGGAGTACTTGAATGAGAAGCTCCCGGAATGGAAAATCACTCACCAGTTCATGCAAGCCTTGAACTCAAAGTGGGATCATGTGACCTTGGCGCTGCAAGCTCAAAAGGGAATTAAGGACGTGACATTAGAAGAACTGGTTGCTAATCTCCAGAGCCAAGCTGGAATCACGGAAGGGAAGATGGCTAGAAGACAGTCTGACAAATCCCATGCCATCGCCTTGAAGGTAGAACAGGCCCTCGATCTAGCACATGGAAATGAGTCACCAAAAGAGGATGATGATATAGCTCTACTCACAAAAGCCCTGAAAATGGCCAACTTTGGCAAAGGACAAAACCTCAGTAGAGGTCCATCAGGAGGAAGTCGTGGCAACTCCTACAGAGGAAACAAAGGTGCTACGTCAAGTGAAAACGGGGGAAACCGAGGTGAAAAAGAAGACAGAACATGTCACCACTGCCAAAAGAAGGGGCATCTGTCAAAAAACTGCTACAGCAGAAAGAAAGGAGAGCCACCCGTCCAGAAGGGAGAAGCATCCGTCCCAAAGCCAGCTCATGCTATGTTTACAGCTTGGGGAGATTCCGACGAGGACAGCAATGATGGAAAATGTTCTAAAGAGCCGTGTCTGATGGCTCATTCCACGTCAAACGAGGTAACAGATACTGACTCCTTGATTGATGAAGTTTTTACTGAATCTGACTTTGCAGAAACAATAACCAAGCTCCTCGAGAAGATTCAAAATCTGGAGAATAGAGTGTCTAGTATGCAATAGGAGCATCACGACGACTTGGAAGAAAACCATCTATGGTCAACCAAAGCCATGCGCCTTGAGAAGGAAATGGCAGAGCATGTCTGCAAATGTCGTACCTGTGATGGAAGAGACAGAAAGATTAGCAAGCTAAGTGACGAGCTGAAACGCTTGAGGATAGAAAATACTGAGACGGTTGACTTCAACACAAAGGTGGAAAGGCTGAACGATGAGTTGATGAACCTCAGACGAAATAATGAGGAGCTGCTTCAAACAGTGGAAAACTTCAGACACGAGGAGGAAGTATTGAAAGAAGAGTGGCTTAAAGAATTGCAAGCTAAGAAAGCCGAAGAAGAAAAGAAGGATTACAAGAAAAGGTTTGTTAGACCAGGATTCGAACAGGAGAAAGGCGAACCAGGTGAAACCTCTCGGCAGAATAGAAGGCCTCAGACCATCAGACAGACTAGAAAGGAAGCTTGTCCACATGAAGGACTTCATATCCATGATAAGGATTTTGTCCCTTACAAGACAAAGAAAGCCTGTGAAATATGGCAAAAGATGAATATGAGTCGTAGGTCTTCAAAGATCGACTTCGAGGCGAGAAAGAGGAGGACATCCAATCCACCTGGCAGAAGCAAGTATGTTGATCTTCCATGTCACAGATCATGCTGGCATTGTGGATAATCTGGACACTACAGATCCAAATGCCCAAAACTGAGGGAGATTGATGAAAGGAACTGTAAGTGGCTGGAAGCACGCTATCGGAAGAAAGTCAATCCGTATAGAAAGAAAGGCAGAGTTGATCACTATCAAAGAAAGGTCAATCCATATGGTAGGAAGGACAGAGTTGATCACTATCGCCCTCACTATGACCCAGCAATCCGTGGTAGATTAAGGAACACACCCAAGAAAAGGATTGATTTAACTAACCATGATGTTTCTTATCAATCTTATTATGTTCCAACTGCTAAATTCATTCCCAAACCCAGTAAGCCCAAGCTTATCTGGGTTCGCAAAAACTAATCACTTTTCTGCAGGATGGAGTGAGGTCCCGTCCCTGGTACCTGGACAGTGGCTGCTCAAGACACATGACCGGGAATCAAGATTGGTTCGACTCACTCCAAAAACACTCCGGAGAAAGCATAATCTTCGGAAACAAAAGCAAGGGATCGGTGATAGCAATAGGAGAGGTAAGAATTTCGGACTCTATCTGAATCAAGGAGGTAAGCCTAGTTGAAGGGCTAAGATACAATCTGCTAAGTGTGTCTCAACTGTGTCAAAACGGTAAAAATCATGTTGTATTCAATTATAATGATTGCCTAGTAAAGTGTAATGAGACAGGTAAGCCAGTTCTGAGAGGAATTCGTATGGGTGAAATCTACACTGTAGATCCAGATTTCACTCCTGAGGAAGAACTGTGCCTTGCAAGCATTTCTGAAAATTCCATCATATGGCATAAGAGGTTCGGGCACGCGAGCATGAGGCTATTGCACAAGCTTCATCAGAAAGAATTGGTGGTCGGCTTACCCAAAGTGGAAAGTGCCTTTGAACAAGTGGGTAGTGCCTGTGCCACGGGAAAGCAAGCACGGACATCATTTCCATCGAAGCAGGCCATAAGCACCTCTGCACCTCTGGACATGATCCACATGGATCTGTGCGGCCCCGTCAACGTGGTCAGCCGTGGTGGAAACAGGTATATTCTGGTCATGGTCGATGACTACTCCAGGTATACTTGGACTATTTTCTTATGCTCTAAAACTCAAACATATTGTGAATTTGAAGCATGGTTGAAATTGATGGAAAATAAACTAGATCGTAAATTGACCTCCATTTGAACTGATAACGGAACTGAGTTCCAGAATGTGCAGTTTCTTTCCTTGTGCAGGGATAAGGGAATTGATCATAATTTTTCCGCCCCACGGATACCACAGCAAAACGGTGTAGTAGAACGAAAGAACAGAACGTTGGAGGACATGTCACGGACGATGCTAATAGCTAGCGCAGTTCCAAAAGGCTTCTGGGCAGAAGCAGTGTTTGCCGCATGCTATATTCTTAACAGAGCTTCGCTTCGAGCCATGATAGGGAAACCCCTTATGAACTGCTACGTGGACGAAAGCCGAATATCTCCCATCTAAAGGTTTTCGGGTGCAAATGCTATGTCCACAATAACGGCAAAGAAAGCTTGGGAAAATTCGATGCTCGGAGTGATGAAGGGGTATTCGTTGGATACTCCAGTCATAGCAAGGCCTATAAAATCTTCAATCTGAGGCTAGAGAAAGTTGAGGAAAGTGTGCATGTAAGATTCAATGAGACGGTGATGGGTGGTCACCTAATACAAGATTCCTCTTCCACGGCTATACTAGATGCTAGAGAGCTCCAGTTGGTTGACGAGTCAGACCCAGAATGGGAACCTCCACCTGCACCTACTGCTGACATGCCTCATATGGATATCCAGCACGTAGACAAAGCCATACAAAACCATCAGGTAGAAGATGGTGAGATTGCTGATCCACCAGGAGGATATGACAACGATGACCATGCGGTGGAAGATGATGAAGAGCTTCCTGCCGAGGAGGAGGAGAATGTTGCTAACCCTGAGGGGGAACTCAGAACCACACGTTATGGACAAGTGGTTCATCCACCAGCCAGACTGGAGAATTACCAGTGCTACATCTCTCAGGAACAGGTAGATCTTGATAGTTTATAACATTTCTGTGAATTTGCATCTTTTGTTTCTCTTGCAGAACCGAAGACTGTAGCAGAAGCGCTTAAAGACCCAGAATGGGTCAATGCCATGCAAGAAGAGATGCACCAGTTCGTAAGGAACAAAGCACGTCTAATGGCCTACACAGATGCTGACTATGCCGGCTGCAAGACAGACAGAAAATCCACGTCGGGGATGGCACAGTTTCTTGGACCATGCCTGATTTCATGGGGATCCAAGAAGCAGTCTTTCATTGCTTTATCCACCGCTGAGACTGAGAATATCGCAGCTGCTGCTTGCTGCGCACAACTCCTTTGGATAAAGCAACATCTAAGTGATTTTGGTGTTCATCTTGAAGTGATGTCTCTATTCTATGTGATAACACCAGTGCCATAAATATTTCTAAAAAACCAGTGCAGTTTTCACGTACTAAACACATAGAAATTAGATATCATTTTCTGCGTGACTGTGTAGAAAAAGGCACCATTGCCAAGAAATACTGTAGAACTGAGGAGCGGATCGCAGACATCTTTACGAAAGCACTGCACAGGGAGCCCTATGAGAAGCCAAGGCTTGAATTAGGTATGACATCCCTTACCTAGTCTGTATTCCATGTTAGATTTCTCCAATGATTGGCTAGACTAGATCGCATGCTAAATTTCCATGGTATGGAGTTGCTACTTATGAAATCGAAAACTGTGTGAAAGTTTCTCTATGTGTTCACCCTGCATGCTTGATAAATAAGATTACTGGATAGCAGAACCTGAGCATGCCACATAATTCTTTGTAGCCCAAAAGAGACTTCCTATTTGAACCCTCATTACATGCCAAGGAAGTACTCTAAGACCAACCCAAGCCTATAATGTGTGGAGACTAATTGTTGACTGTTTAGCCCTTTGATTATGAAACATCACATAATTTCTTTTGCTATCTCCACACCGCATGATATTGCTTTGATTAGACTTGGTGAATTGTTTGCTTCGTAAACAAGTGGTGTTTTTATTGTACCTCTTGGGTAAACCTAAAGCACCACAACCCTTGTGAAAACCATGAGACAAAACCGGGGCTATTCTTAAACCGATTCAGACTGGTTCAATCATGGACGTGGCTGGTTCAATCTGTGGTTAGTGATGAGTAGCGTTTGAAGAACAAATGCAGTAAATGTGAGTGGACTGCACAACAAGAAAAGAAACTGCAGAGCAGACTGTCTTAATGACTGTTACTGCCGTTGGTGCAATCACCTGGAAAGATGAACAAGCTAAAGGGCTGTAGTTAAAGCAATTGAAGCATCCTTTCTCCCAGCTGGACACGTGGAAGTAATCCACTAAAATGGGGGAGTTACGAGGCAGTTGGCAATTACTTTTTGAAATTGGAGAGAAGTTTATCTACAGATTGATTCGGCGTATCTAAATTCAAATTTTCAAGATTGAAGTGCCGTTTGGAGGATTAGTGGCCGCCAGCACGAACAGAAATTCTAAGTGCTAGATTTATGGCGATTAAACTGACATGTATGGAGAAAAGCAAGAGCTAAGTCTGCAGCTCTGTCGTCATCATGATGGGTGCTGATGTTGTCTTTATGGCGAGGAAAAACAGCAAAGTGTTGGTACGTGAACAGTCCGCAACACTTAATACCTACAGATGGACATGTGGTAGATAACTGTGGAGCGAATTCAAATTTGGGAGCTTCACGAGGCGGTTTGGTTATTGCCTAAATCTGAATCTGGAAAGAGACTCAAATGTGCAGGTTCTTTTGAAATTAAAAAATTAAATCTTGCGAGATTCTAGGATGCCGATTAAAATTCAAATTGAAAAAGGAATTCTAGGGCTTCTCACAGTATAAACAAGAGAAGCAAAGGCGGATCTTTGGCATCCATCAGCCAGAAGTGGAGAATGTTATGTCTACTGTTCCTGGTATGGAGGCCGTTGACAATATTGGCTGGACGTTTGATGAAGCCATGCGATGGTAGAATGCCCGGATAACCACCCCACAGCCAGCTGCACCTCAGGAGGTTGGTCCTTTGGAATAGCATCCGTTGCATCCAGATGAGGGGTCACCCGACGTGATTGAGGCTTTGCAGAGGCTATCTGGAAAGGAGATCCGTGGTGGCGGAATTGGTAATCGATAGGGAGTTTCTGGCTACACACCAGCTGGTGGAATTGTCAACTTTCAGGATTTCCTCCGGATTGACAAGTTAAGAGCCAAAGAGCCTATCAGCCTTCCCAAGCAGATTTTACAGTATATGAAACGCTGCGAGTAATAAGCATGGATTACCCTACCCTAGATATTACACTCTCTACGGCTCTTGATATGGTGACCTTTGATAATATCAACGGGAAGTTTGATGCTGAAAAGGGATGACAGAATGCTCGGATAGTCACTACACATCCAAAGCCGGCTGCACCTCTGGTGGTCGAGCCCTTGAACCAGAAACCTTTGTATCCAGAAGAGGGGTTGCCAGCTGTGCTTGAGGTTCTGAAGGCCTTGTCAGAGAAGGTAAAGGTGTTGGCTGAAAAAGTGACTAGTCTGTAGTCCATGGCAGATAAGGTGCTGAAGGGATCAGAGGTTGACTGGGTGAAGGACCTGAGAAGCAAAGTTGCTTCTTGAGACCGGGTGAAGGACCTCAGATTAACGAGGAGATAATGGAGCTGAACCGTCAGCTGAGGTTCGTGGGCACAGAACTGGTTGACCAGTTGAAGGTCTTAGTTAAAGAATAACCCAGGGTCTGTCTCATGGTTGAACCCCCTTCTTTTGCAATCCCCACCTCAACTGCCTTATGTTTTTTGAAATTTTCTTTCGTTGTCATGCTCTGCGTCTGCATGACAGTATTTGAATTTTCTGCCTGCTATGTGTGTTCCCTCAGGGGTCTTTTGCCTTTTAGAAAATGAAGTATGCAGTTTTCTTCCATTACCTGGTATATTTACTTGCGATCTTTTTAATGATGCCAAAAGGGGGAAGATAACATGAGTGCACTACCTGAGGGGGAAGTCACTACTGAAATTCAAATCTAATGCCTATTTAAGGGGGAACTGTTGTGAGTTCGTATAAGTGTCTGTCTAACAGAAACTGACTGAAAAAAAATCTATCTGCTGGATTAGTGCTGAATCTATCTGATAGATTAATGATGATTTGAATTACCTGTAATGGATTTCTGTTTTATTAAAGAAGTGTTTGTCATCATCAAAAATGGGGAATTTGTTGGAACCCATAGGTTTTGATGATCACAAACACTTACTAATGTTTTGTCTAAGTGTGCAGAAATCCATCTGATAAATCAAAGATCGAATTGCCATAGGATGGTTATCAGTTGTGGCAAGTTCTGTTTAGTGGAGAAACAGATTAAATTCAGGATGGAAATGTCTGGAAAGTTGGGTTGAGCCAGATCATTAGGCCCAGATAGCAGATTCAGGATGGAATCTTGTCTAATTGAATAGAAACCTATTGGGTTTATAAAGTTCAGATGGGCCAGGGCATTGGGCCCAGATGACAAGACACGGAAGGCCCTACTTAAAGAGCTAGGGTTTGGCAAGATGTCTTGTGAATGCTGTGCGGCGGATTTCCAGAGAGAAGAACTGCTGCTGCCTTTTGGAGATTCAACTCTTGCATAAGAAGAGGAGCAGCACCGCCAGCATTGCACGCACTGAGGCGTGGAGTTCTCTTGGGTAGAACGGAGCGACTGCATTCCAGAAGTGCACGAAGCTGAAGGCGCACAAACACACGAAGGTTTGAAGCTTGAAATTGATTATTCTGTCCGGTTGAGTAGAGGTCATCAAATAGAATCTGTGTGATCTAGTTTGTAAACCCTACAAGCATATCAGGAATAAAAGGAATAATCTGATTTCGAAAATCCTTTCAGTGGAAACTGAAAGGTAGTGGTTTTTAACCTTATCATAGTTTTGATAAGGTTTTCCACTATATATTGTGTGTGTAGTATTTTCAGTGATTACTTACCTGCACGTTTTACTTCCGCTGCTACTCTGAACATCAAACGAAAAATAACTTAAAAATAACTATAAATTTCCGTCTGATAGTTTTTAGTACTTTACTAACGTCTAATCGATCCAACAATGACCCTGGTAATTTCTCTAATTTCCATTTCCTCTTGTATATATATCATCTTCTTTTTTCTTTTTCTGTAAACTATTCATTGGTTTGAATATTAAGCACAATTTTGATTGTCTTTCTCCGATTTCAATTCCAGTCACACTACTAATTAATGTGGCTGAAAATTCCGAGGAGATATGTCTGCAGTAAATGTCCTGAAAATCCAACCAAAAAATTTTCTCCGATAAAACAATCCTCGAATTTTTGTTGTTGAAGAAATTCTGGGAATAAATTTTTGAGATATTACGGGCGAAGCCTCGACACAATTCCAGTAAAAAAAAATTACCATCAGTGTTCCGGCAGTGTTCCAACAAAATTCCGAGGTATTTCTAGTGGTATTCCGAGGACATACTACTGATATTTTTTGGGACATTCCGATGACATTTTTCCGGGGGAATTCCGTTAAACATGAACGGGGGACTTTTTTCTTGGGACGTTTTTTATTTAGTAATTTGTATTATTTAAATGATTTAATACAACTCCATAAAAAAAACGATTTAATACAACAAATACCAATTTAATATTAAAAATTCGGTACAAAAAATTATCCTAATTTATTGCAGGTTATCGTCTTCCTAGTAATTGCCGTGTTGGTCCACGGGCGAGTGTGTAAAATGCGGAACAAGCCCGTCCTGCTCGACACGCCCACACCCGCCTCGAGGAGCTCATTCTTGTAATAGCGTGAAATCATCTGGGTATTTTACCTGCACCTCTCTCGTCGTCTGCTATAGACACCTTTATAAATTAATGAAAACAAATCAGCAAGTACTATTATTTACAACATGAAGTTAACTGAAAAAAGCATTAAAAAAAAAGAAGTTAACTGAAAAAAAAAACTCTTTGAATATAATACTAATATCGTCTTTCCGTCCGCTTCCACATAAGTGTCATCCTTATGCTAGCTGTAACATTCTTTGTTATATGTTAATGGTAATTTTAACAAGTTTCAATCATTGTTTAATGAAAAAAATGAACGATAATAGGAAAATATATATTCAATCATTTTTATTTAATATTTATTAATTGTACTAGATTATATTTTTATCTCGGCCGGGCTACTTCAAAAATTATAAATTTTAAACAAAACGGATTTATACAACGGTATCAACTTTTAAAATTGTTTTTGGTTAATATTAAATTTTTGTAACAATTTTGAGGATGTTTATGTTTTTTATTTTTCTAAAAAATAACTGAAAGTCAACTGATCGAGTTGACTCTTTGAGTCCTTGGTCAATTGACCAGGTGACTCGCTAAACTTTTACTTGAAAATCGACCCCCTAAACATACATCACAATACATTACAACATCATTCCACCAAATCCCTATCAAGTTTCGTTTTAAATTCACACATTTCATAATGAAAACGGAACTGATACACATACAAATCTGCGAAATAAAGGTATCAATTAGTGAGTATCTTTGACCGGGATGACGAGGTAGAGACACGGCGGGGAAGCTTCGAAGTCGGTTGGGGAAGCAATAACGTTGCCCATATCTTCCGGATTGGAGAAAAATTGAAGATGAACGAAAAATAAACGAAAATGATTGCATAACTGAGTTTTGATTTCAATGAAAGTTAGGCGAAATTTCGGGGACATTCCAGGTAACCCTATGTTTTTGAAAATTGATGTTGCCATGGAAATTCTGGGGGTCTATGTCAAATATTATGGGGCAATTCAATGACTGGTAATAAAGTTCAATTTCAATAAATTTCAGGGCAATTCTGGGGTACTAATAAAATTTTATTTATAACCAATTTGGAGCAATTACCGGACACTTTCCGTTCTCCACTTTGTTTCATAGAAATTCCGTGGAAATTACCCTGAATAATTCCGTCGGAAATTCCTTGGAATTTGTCCGTGGAGACTGCGCTGCATTTACGTTTCCGAAATAATATCGCCGGAAACGAACTTTTCCCAAATTTCACTAGAATTTGCCCCAAACTTTTCTGAAAAAAATTCGGTCGTCCGAGCACTGTCAAAAATTTTGGGCGAAAAATTATATCTAGGGGGTGTAATACACTTGCGAGTTGCTCGCCACGATGCTCAACCAAATTTCGGTCAAAAGCTCGCCAGAAATAAACAAGCCAAGATCAAGTTTGGTTTTTAAGCTTAGTAAATAAATGTGCCAAGTATGTATGAACAATGGGATTGCTGGATTCGTTTATATTCGTGAACAATTGTTTTCTCGGTTCATTAGTAAACTCGATAATACCTAGCTCATTTATTACTCATTTATGAGTTCGTTTATGACTTTTTCTGGGATAAAATTATACTTTTAAAGTAAAAATATAATTCCAATAAAAAAGTAAAAATATAATTTATTAAACAATGTATGCTAATTTAAGTGTATTCACGATGACTTCGGATTAAATAAAAACCAGATTATTTATAAAAACTAAAAACGCAATTAAATATTACCACGTTTATCATTCGACCAATCATATTTCGGGGTCTTTTTTTAAATATGGAAAATTAAATTGGACTTGTTTGAGAGTACAAAACATAAACGAGGGGTAAAAATGTCAGCCTGTTATAACGGCGTTATAGAGTACGTTTGAATTAAAAGTACATCGGAAAACGAAAAATCAACAATTTTAAGTCTGATCATTGTCTCTTTAAGTCTGATCATTACCAATTTTAAGTCTGAGCATTACCAATTTCAAGTGTGATCATTATCAATTTTATGTCTGATCATTACGAATTTTAAGTCTAATCAAGACAATCGTAGTTTAAGTCTGATCATTACCAATTTTAAGTTTGATCATTACCAATTTTAAGTCTGATAATTATCAATTTTAAGTCTGATCATTATCAATTTTAAGTCTGATCATTATCAATTTTAAGTCTGATCATTGTCTATTTAATTTTGATCATTATAAATTTTAAGTCTGATCATTAGCAATTTTAAGTCAGATTATTACCAACTTTAAGTCTGATCATCACCAATTTTTAAGTCCGATCATTACCAATTTTAAGTCTGACCATTACAATCGTAGTTTAAGTCTGATCATTATCAATTTTAAGTCTGATCATTACCAATTTTAAGTCTGATCATTACTAATTTTAAGTCTGATCATTACCAATTTTTAGTCTGTTCATTACAATCGTAGTTTAAGTTTGATCATTGTCTATTTAAGTCTTATCATTATCAATTTTAAGTCTGATCATTGTCTCTTTAAGTTTGATTTTACGAACATGCAACGAACTTGGCTAAATCGTCCATATCTTACTACGACTAACCCTAAAATTAAATTTAATTGAATAGTTAGCGGAGTTTCCAAATCAGGGACTAAATTGAAACTAAAATTAATTACGATAATAACGGGATTATGTGTAATGACTATAATGCCCCTCCGTGTTATATCCGAGATTTCGAAGAAATTAGACACGTGTCAACTTGAAATCTAATTTTTAGTTTTTATATATAAGGGTGGTTTGTACCTGAACCGCACTCATTAACGTTTATAGCTATTAGCTATTTATACATTAATATTTTATAAAAAATTTAATCAAATTACTCGATTGAAGCTTGGGCTCAGTTCGAATTTTCAATAATAAATTAAGTCAAGCTTGAATATGTGCGCATTTTTCAAGTTTGAGAATACTCGGCTCGAGCTCAAACTTGGAAAAATGTTAAACAAGCTAGCCAAGAGCATATCGAATAATCAATCTCTAATTGGACTAATCCAACAAAAGAATCAAGGCCAAAATGATATATATAAGAATATAATTAAGGAGGAGACAAGACGGAAGAGAAAACATAGAGATATTTCTATAGAAGTAAGGAAATATGTGGAGGAAGATATTTGTGGAGAATCTTTTAGATAACTTAATTTTAGCTATTTGATTAAAATGATTATAGCCTTTCATTTAAGAAGAAATTTAGTATAAATACAGATGAGTGTAAGAGTTGTAAGTACTTAAGAGAGGAGAGAGTGGATTGGATACGTCGTGAGTGAATCATTTTTATTAGAGTTTCTTCATCAAACAATAAATATAATATATTGTACATTGCGTAATTCAAGAGAACACTTCAATACTCGGTTCCAGTCGACATGTGTACCGAGTTTATGCCCATTTTGTAAAGAATAGTGCTACATGCACCAATTAGAAGTGTTTACTAATTTTTTCAATTTAAATAGTTCTAAAATTATATTCAAAAGCAGACCAAGGCGGTTCTTGATATTTCATGGGCCCTTGGACAAAAAAAAATTTTGAACCCTCCAAAATATGTTTATATATAAACATTTTATAATGATAATATTTATATTTATTTTAATAAATGAGAGTCTTTATATACAAATTATGGACCATTGATATTGTTTTGGGCTTTTCACATATTTAAATTAGTGTTATTTGGTCTGTTTTTTATAAACCCATAAACAAATTATCACATTCGTTTCTAATAGGCATATAATTAAATTAATAATATATAACATTTATGAAAAAATGCGCCCTTGGACTGAGGGCACTCGGCATTGTCTAAGGCAGTGTTATTAAAACCGAATCGGTTATCGAACCGGTCAAGTCACTGGGTCAATGGGTCAGTGGTTCAACCGGGTTGAACCGGTTTGACCCACACGAATTAAAAATAATAAAATAATATATATATATATATGCATATTTATTTACCTGTTTTGTAACCTAATAAAATTTAACCTGTATACAATACTATAACCATAACAAATTTAGAATTCGAATATCACACATTAATAAGAAAACAACAAAACAACAATTGCAATTTTAGTGCAAAGATGGGATTCAATTTAACAAATAAAATAAAATATTTATATATGATATTATAATTTAACATATTTATGACTTGAATAAATATTACATGATTATGATCCGATTATAACAACATACCATAACAAATTTAGAATTTGATAAAGTACAAATCAATAACAACAATAATAATTTTCGTCTTAATTTGCAAGGCACAACAATAAGGGATTTATAAGACTAATTGAATTTCTAGTTAAATTGATAATAAGTAATATTTTTTATAGATTTGATAAATGAATACACATTAGTGAAACAAATAATAAAACAACAATCATCTTTAGCCTAGTGGAAATAAAGAGAAAAACTATTTAGAGGGGCTTGGGTTCGAATCTTGTCCAAGTCAAAATTAAATAAATATTTTTTCAGACCAAATCAAACCGATTGAACCGATCAAATCACAATTTTAATGAAAAACCGGGTCAACTGGGTCAACACCGGGTCAACCGGGTCAACACCGGGTCTTGACTGGTTTTGATCGGGTTTGACTCCAAACCGATCCGATGAATGAACCAAACCGGTCACCGGATCAGTTCCCGGTTCAACCGGTCGAACCGGCCGGTTCGGTCCGGTTTTCACAACACTGGTATAAGGTAGCTAAAGCATTAGGGGCGGCACTGAAGTAGACTAAACCAAATGAACAAAAAGTAAATTCAAAATTTCTATAATATTTTTCATCAAAAATAAACAAAAAATTTCTATAATATTTAATTTCTTACATGTGTCACTACAAATTTTTGGAATTTTTTTGTCCACAAATTTCGTCGTAATACCGTCGCCATTCCTGGTGACGGAAAAATAAAACGTCAAATTTGCGGCCCAATTCCGTCACCAAAATTAAATTCGGCTTACTTCCGGCATATTTCCGTCAGCAGGATACCGTCTCCAATGCGTAGTCGGATTCTCGACGGAAATAAAGTGACAAACATTTGACGGAAAATGTCCGCATATGTCATTCGCTCACATTCCGTCTACTTTCCGTTGGTGAATACCGTCATCCAACTCCGTTGAAATTCCGTCTTCTGTCCGTCCCTTGTAAATTTTGCAATTTATCCGTCATGATCCCGTTGCTTTAGTGACCGTTGTAATTTTCCGTCGACAATACGTGTGGTTTCCGTCACTGTCGACGGAAATACTCGGGAATAAAGTCGGAAAATAAGCTTTCAGTTTTGCCCTATATAAGAGAACTCTTTACATCATTCAACACAAAACATTCATTTCCAACAATTTTTCATTTCCAATCATACAAGTTTTGCAAGATATACTACACATGGGGTGCAAGATGATTCTGGAGAATTTTATGTTTCTTGGCTGAAATGGGTTTCTTGCAAGACAACTGAAATTTGGTTGTACCCGGTGCCATGAATTCATCTAGTTGAATTGCAATTCAACTAGGTGAGTTCATGCCGCCTGTTATAAAATTTTACTTTGTCGTGTAACGAACTCATCTCAGTCAAGAGTACTGAAATTCTTTGGGATCATCTGCATCCCATGTCTAGTATATGTTGCAATTTTATTCCGTCAATTTTTTGCACAACTCCGTCATTATTTAGTGAAATTATTTTCAAATTTCTGTCACATGTCTGTCATTATTCCATTACACTTAAAGTTACCATTATTTATTGACCGTTGCTTATTTCCGTCACATTTCCATCATTATTCCGTCGTTGTCTACTGAAAACTGACGAAATTAAGACGGAAAAAAGGTCCACACATTCACCCTATATTTATGAGAACTCTTTTACATTATTCCACCCACAACATCTATTTACAACATACTTCCTTCAAATTGAATATAGTCAACATGTCTCCTTCATTTGACCTTGTTGGTTTAGCTGTCAATAGACGTGACATCGATCGTAGAGAGCAAGTTTATCCTGTTGGAAGAAACGCGTAAGAACTCATTGTACCCTTCATATTGAGTGTTTTCAAAATTCCAACCATTATGTGATCCTGAATTTTGTAACAGTTTCTTCCCATTCGATGTTCATCGAAGGATTGCACGAGAATGCATATCAAAATGTTGGGATGCAACCTGGACATCATGGAACATGGTCCCAGAAAGCGCTGAGGAAATTTGGTACGAGGAGTTTCGGGTACATATCGGTAACTCAAACATATGTAATAAATTCACTTTGTTGACGAACGTTATTGGGTTTTAAAAATGATTTGCTTGTAGAGTATAGCTACTTGGGATGCACGGTATGACAGTCGCATTCGGCGTAATCTTATGAAGAGATGCAATATGATCGTGAACGACGAAATGCGTATGCTAAGGATTGGAATGATTTCACGTTTCTCATGGTCAACCAACCCGTAAAATACCAGAATGGTGACCGGCTCACGATGTTTTCAGCAAATGAGTGACAACTTTATATCCCATGAATTAAATTAACTAGTGATTTACAACGCCTTACAATGTATGTCATAAATTTTATATTACACTTATATATGTTTTCCAATTGAATTTGTAACGCAAGTTCACAACGAACCGCCTGAAACATTTTCGGTTTAAGTTGGAACGTGTTGAATAAATTTAATTTGAAATATATATGAATATGAAATAGCATGCACTTAAACGCAAATCGGATATTACCCGAAATCGAAATTGTAACATGACTATATGTCTGAAAATTAAGTTTGTCAAATAAAGTTGTGGATGGACTTTATACAGCGCTTAATAATGAAGCGATGTTTCAGAATTACTTTAAACAGCGCTTAAATAAGGAAGCGATGTAACATGTTTATTTGAAATAGCGCTTCAAGAAAAGGCGCTGCCTAATTTTGTATATAAACAACGCCTGACACAATAAGCGTTGTCTTAAGTCCGAATAAAAATTGACAAAAGTGACGATAACCTTCAATTAAAACATCTGTTGGAAAAATACGAATATGCTGAACATCAAATTACATACATTTGCTCAATATCCTACAACACATTATATGTTACACAAATATTCTACCAAGTGACCATACCTTTCAATTAGAACATCTGATGGAAAAATATGAATATGCTGAACATCAAATTACATACTTGTGCTCAATATCCTACAACACATTATATGTTACACAAATATTCTACCAATAATACATTATATGACTTGTTCACAACGGAATATATGATTTCCGCAAATAATCCATCAATGCAGTAGCAAAGTCGTCCCTCATATCATCTAGGACATCGTCACCATAGGATTCCTCTCCTTTAGGGAAACACTGGAAAAAAGGCATAGTTACAAAATTTATGGTAACGTAGATTAATTGGTAATGATATATTACTTATCGGTCTATAGTTACTTGTGTGATGTTGTCCTCAAGCGATCCATTTGTACGATGAACGAACTTGATAATGTCGCGAATATATTGCAACACATAGTAGCCACACACTTGACTGTTGAAGGGTTGTTTGGGGCACTGAAATAAGAAATGAGTTATAAACATATGAAACATATTAAGTAATGGAATAAAAAATTGTCTTTTTTGTTGTTATTTGTTAAGTCCATACCGTTACATTCCTCCACTCTATATCTGAATTTGACGGGATATTGAAGTACATACTCAAGCTCCTGCAACATTAATTTAAGAAATATAAGTAAGTTGTAGCACGTGTAGTTCTGGTAAGTAATAGGGGAGTAGCATAGTCGTTACGTGTTAACGAAATTTGTTGCATCAGGCAACGGTGGTTTTCCAGTTGGATCAAGCCAACAGACCAATCGCTTCGCAGGGAACATGACAACTAACATTCAATGCCACCTAATAAACAGTTAGTGAACTGTTATAATAATATACAATGCATTTCATCTTCCAATATAGAACAATATGATAAATATCAACTTACTTTTTCACATGGACGTAAGGAAGGAAGTAGCAGAAATTATGAACGTAGTCTGCCATTTGCAATCTCCTCTGGAAGAAGTCCACCCTCATTTCGAATTTCTGGGACAGGGTCATAAAACTCGGTCGGAAGAATCCAAACCTAATGCCCGGTGAGATCTTATCGTGGATAAATCTGTTGGCATTTGAATAAGGGAGTCAAAATATTTCAGTCGTTAACCACAATTTACAATAATAAATAAATAATTACCTTATGTTTACTTCAGCTGCGGTTGCACTCAAAGCTTTCAAGCAGGTGAATTGCACAATGTCTCCTTTTTCCAGTTGGATATAACAATCTCACCAAAAACTTCGCTACTAATGTACACCGAATAGATAGTTGATGGGGCCATCATGTTCGCGTGTTCGTACAAAAAATGGCAATGCATTGACATTCCTACAGTATCACTATCATTGTTGCTAAAACTGGTGCTTTGAAGTTTTAAAAATCTAAACTCGTATGTCCCTGTGTGAAATTATATCCCCTGTTCAAGCTTGTGTCCAAGATACAGTTGCGACAGACCTTGAACTCTTTTCACAACAGTTCAGCAGACAGTGCAAGGTACAGTTGCGACAGACCTTGAACTCGTATCACACCAGTTCAGCAGACAAAGAAAATAATATGAGCTAGCCTCTAACACTGCGTCTCTCAGATTTGCAACCGAGGTTTACAGTAGTTAACCTCTATCCCCTTTGTCCGAACCTGCAGTCCAAACGTTCTCGACCTTCTCTTGAAGCTCGGATGCTTTCTCACGAAAGCTTGTTCACCTTTGTTGTGTGCGGTAGTTTGATCGCTTCCAGGCAGTCTGAGTTGCACGTGATGAGACTGCTCTTGCACCGATGAGTTTACAGTGGGGAAACACAACCGGCCGTCGCTTTCTTCTTCTCCAATCGATAGGTTATACTCGTGTATGTTTGATCTTGAAAGCGATGCAGAATGAGGACGTCCTAGCAACGTATTTATATGCTTGGACGAAACCCTAATCTGCACAAGATAATCCCATCAAATATTTAGGAAATATTCCTAGATATTTGATGTATATCTTTCTCAAATCGGTTGGAAGAATATATGAAGATCTCTTGCCCAAGTCAGCTACGCCGCCTTCAATATAGATATTCATTCGAATATTTGTTGTTCAAATAATTCGCTGGCCGACTTCAAATCGATGAGATCTTCGCTGTCCAATATTTTCCGGAAAATATCCTTGCGTCTGTTCCACGCTGTACAAGAGTGCTAGGATATGTTCGAACTCCTCCTGAACTCCTACTCGAACTGTCTAACTATGTTTTGCCAAATACATGCCACTCAAGGGAACATCAATCTCCCCCTTGGCATTTTGGCAAAACCCGATTTACTAGATAACTAAGTCTATCTAACTTATCTAGACAGTAGACAGCCTTGACGGAACAAAAATTGTCACCCACTCAAAATACTCCCCCTTTTTGCCACAAACTGGCAAGGGGTCCGATCTAGTTCAAACAGCAAATTAAACTGTGCCAGAACAAGCACACAAAAATACGAAAGTTTAATAAAACTGAGTTCAGAGAGATAGTTTTGTCGGGGGACCTTCATGCAGACGACTCATCATCAGTGTCGTCCTCAGAATCTGCATCATCAGACTCATAGTCACTTGGGTAGCTGAGGGCACGAGCAAGTTTGTTGATGCGCCTACGTTGCTCCTTGTCCACTTTGATGATGACATTCAGGTCCTTGAGTAGCTGACTCCTCTCATCCCAGCCCATTATGGCTCCCCCTCGACTCGACTCCGCAACACCCTTTCCTTTCTGGTTCCCCTCCTTGAGATCGTTCACGTGACGCCCTTTAAACAACTTGTGGTCAACGATGAACTTGCTGGGTGCCTTTGAGAGATGGTCAGTCGAGGCCTTCAAATCTGGAGCTTGATGGATTATCAACTCATATATCAGGGACGGAAAGCAAATCTGGTGAAGAGTTCTCATCGAAGTAGCATGATCAGCGATCTGTTTGAACATCACTCTACCCAGGTTGAACTTCAGCTTATTCCCTATCTGATACAGAAGTTGGGCCATGTCCCGATTGACAGTAGATCGGTGGGTAGAGGGCCTCCAGTTGTAGACAGCAATGAAAAACAGCATCGAATAGAATGTAGAAAGATCCGCTGTATGCACAACTGACTCAGGCCTCCACCGAATAGAGCCTGCAGTGATGGTGCTCACAATCTTCTCAAAGCTTGATTCCTCTTCATCTACAGCTGGGTCATCCATGGAGAAGTATACATTGATCAGCTCAGGATCAATCTTGATCCTTCTTCCTCTAACATAAAAGACCCCATAATCTGCTTCTCCAATGAACCCAAACCCAGGGGGAAGGTTTACGATGGCTTCACGTACCAACTGTTCGTCGAATGGCTTGCATCTGTCCAACGTCCAGAACAGATCAGATTCCTTAAGCACCTCAATCACTTCCTTTCCCTTATACCGGGACTCCTCTAGCAACCTCTCAGGTATGATTTTTCTTTTCAGCACACAACTCCACTTGTTAGCCGCATCACGACTTACGAACCATACTCCTTTCTTGACCACTCCCTCTGGAATAGTATCAGACTCAGGGGATGGGACTTCATATCTCCCAGCATCCTTGGAGACGGGAACCGCAGCATTGCGCTTCCCTTTCTTAGATGAACCGACTCCCCCCTGCATCAATGCCGATCTCAGCAGCATTCTGAACTGATCCCTTTGTAGACTTTGCAAAGGCTACCTTTTTCTTTTCCTTGTCCTTCTTTGTCCTTTTGAGATTGACAAGAGGAACAAGGTCCTGGTCATCTTCCGAAAGAGTAGCACCCTTTGACACTTGCTTCACAGTGTCCTTACGAACGGATGCACCATCCTCCTCCATATGATCACTCCATTAATTATCTTGAACAACTACTGGTACAGCCACTGTTTCCTTAGTACTAACCTCCTCTGGAACTCTTCCAGTCTCAGCTTCAGTCTGAACACTTGGTTCCACAGTTGGACTTCAGTCTGAACACTTGTAACTTCCTCGGCAACAGACTCTTCTGCCCCAACAGCCTGGTCACGCGGAACTTCCTCTGAACTTGCCACTCCTCGATCCTTTTCTTTTTCCAAATCTTCCATGACATCATCAATGTCCTTGTACATCTTTTCCAACTCTTCATCCTTCTCTGCAGGAACAGATTCTTCTATAGAGGCTTCCTTCAACACATCCAGGTTCTCTGATGGATGAACCATCTCAGTCACAATCTCCTATTGCTTACTGATTTGTTCACCCTCTGAACCTCCAATCTTCTTGTCAGAGCCATCGTCAGATTCCTCATTAATCACTAGCTTCCTCTTCCCCGAGGCCTCAAGAAGTTTCTCTGTCTCTTCATCAGACATTGCTATGAGCTTTCCTCTGATTGAACTAATCTTGGCCAGACATTGTCTTGGAGAAACAACTCGGCAAGTCCCCTTCTTCCTTCGTAAACCTCCCGGACGAATATACCCAGAAGCATGGATTTTCTCCATCCATGTTGCTGACCCTCCAGCCACCTTGCTGGGTACCTCATCTTCCACAATCTTGACAGTTTTATTTTCAATAACCACTCTACTGGTTTCAACACCAACTCCAGCCCTACTGGCTTCACCACCCATACTTACAACTTCGTCCACCACAGTCTTTTCAATAACAGATTTATTTGCAGAAACTGAAGGGACGAACTGAGATTCTGAGAATACCTTGGATTGGGGAAGAACAAGACTCGGACTAGCGTCAATTGATGAATCCACCGCAACTGACTGTGGGATTTCAGCGGTTACTCCTTCGGCAGACTTCTTTGCTTTTCCCAAGGATTTGGTGTCGGAGCGTAAAGGCGATGCCTTTTTCACCTTCGGAGCTTGTGATTTCAAAATTTTGGATTTCGCCGCCAGCGCCTTTGAGGACTGCATGCTTTCCCTCTTCTTATCAGCGGATTTGATGCCGGACTTCGCTGACTTCCTTGTGTTCACCATCGCCGTTGAGTAGATGAGCGGTTGAGAGAGAGAACGCTGGTTGTCGTTCTAGGGTTTGTACGAGAGAGTGAGTAGACTGTGAACTGTTTTGTGTTTCAAAAGAAATAATACTCCAGCCTTTTCAACTTCCCAAATTGGTTAACTCTCGTTTCAAATAACGGCATGGAAAATCTTCGAGAATATTCAAAAAAATTGGTCTTCACGCGCTGTGCCTTCTGTTCCAGCTCTCTTCCTTAGGTGGTTAGTCCAACTGTTTTAGCTGGGGTTTCGACTCTGACTGACCACCTTTGGACACAGTTAGTGTTTGACACCACATGGACCCGAGAGGGGTCTGGGTGTTCCACGCCGTGAAATGCCGAAGGTCTTGGTCTGCCTCAGAGTTATCATCTTCTGGTGCCCTCCATATTCATATTTTCTTGTTTGGTTCCAGGCATATTTCTGTGGGCATAGTGAGAACTCCTTCTGTAACTGTGACACCTTCTGATTTAACAGTTTCCTGGGACAGTTGTCAACATGGATTTGTGCGCAACTCCGATCAGATCTTGTGTGCAAGGTCTTATCCACTCCCCCTCGCAGAAATCGATGTTTGGCGTTTGCACAGGCTCGGGTAACCTGTTGCTTGCCGGAGTCCTTGTCGTCCATGGGTCCTATCCCAATGGTGTAGCAGTTGTTGGCATCCCTTCTTCCTTTCATCAGTGTACCGCCATTCTCGTCTAGGATGAGGCATGAGTAGCTAGAGAATGACACATAATGTTCATCGTCGCACAGTTGACTGATTCTGATGAGATTCCTTGTCAGTCCCTTGACAAGGAGGGTGTTCTTGAGTACAGGGAGATCCAGAACCATCAATGTCCCACAGCCGATCACCTGACCCTTTCCACCATCCCCGAAGGTGACAATCCACATCTGTTCAACAAGTCTAATATGGGTGAGGTATTGAGAGTTACCTATCATGTGGGCGGAGCATCCGCTGTCGAAGATCCAACTGTCTTGCATTGTGTAATTTGAGGAGCAGCAGGCCACCATACAAATGGTCTTCACCTGGGAGTTCCAACTGCGATGGAACTGTTTCACCGGTGTTGCTGCATTCACCCAGAGTTGTGACGAAAGCCACAAAGTTGGTGGTTTCACCTCCTTCTTTTTCTTCGTCTGACTCACTATCGCTGAAGCTAGCGACCATTGCCTTCTTCCTCATGAGAGTATTTGCACATTGTGACGCAATATGGCTGAAACCCCTGCATTCATGACACTGAATTTCTTCCTTTCCTTTGTCAGAGGAGTCTTGCTTCACATCGCTGGATCTTGATCTTCTGGTTTTCCAGTTTCGGAAGCTGGTTGATGAAGGCTGATTTTGTTCTGGACCATGCCTGTTGATTTTCCATACCATTCTTCCAAAGTTCTGTGCCATCATAGCCAGTTGCTCAGTGGTACAGCCAGCATCCAGTTTGTCTTCTGACATGTCTGCTTTTAGGGCGATTCCCTTCACATCTCCGGTTTGGAAGTCATGATTAATCTCATAAGTTCTGAGTGACCCCATCAGCTCGTCCAGCTTTAGTTTGGTGATGTCATGCATTTCCTTAATGGCAGTGACCTTCATGGCAAATCTCGGAGGGAGTGACCTCAGGACTTTACTGGCCAATCTTTCTTCATCAATGGGGTTCCCTAGTTCAGACGCCTCGTTGGACAGTTCCAGAACTCTGGTGTTGTACTCGGTGATGGTTTCACTTTCCTTCATTTTCATCTCTTCAAACCTGGTTGTGACAGCCTGCATGCGTGAGTTGCGAACCTTGTCCGTGCCTTCAAAGGCTGTTTGGAGGATGTCCCATGCTTCCTTGGCCACTTCACAGTTGATGATGAGTGATGGACCATATTTATATGATTCATTAAGACAGTTAAACCCACCAAATTAGACTCTTTGTCTATTTAACTTTTGCTTGTTAGTTCCGATATTTATCTACAGGGTATTTTGAAGTCTAGAGAGAATACAAGCTAAGGAGGAGTTTTAAAGCTGAAAATGGATTACGAGTCAGGATACGGCCAGATTCCGACTGTACAACTTTCATGATCCTAACCTGGAATCACTCAAACAAGTCCAACCGAAGGGCAACCAGAGTCAGTCCAGAGCTGAAAGGATCCGATGGCTTTTGGGGAAAAGATCACAAAACACTCAAACCCACTCCCCTCCACCTAGCCCGGCGGCTTTGGCCATGGAAGTGACACATGGGGGGGCGGCTCTCCTCCCCTCCACCTCACCCCGGCGGCTTTTCTCCCCTCCATTCCCCTTGTGACATGTGTTGAGCTCTCATCTTCTCCCCATGCCTATAAATAGAGCCTTCATCTCCTTGTATCATCATCCCACAATCCACAAAGCTCCATAGTTCTTGGTTAGTGAGAGAAGCTCTCTAGATTTTTGGGCACAATCCATGTAAAACACACCACTTTGATATTGAAGTTCCAAGTTGTTCTTGAGTACTCTTGTCGGTTCTTAAAGTACTCAAGCTTTTCTTTACTTTTCCTGTTCTTGAGTTTACTCCTGTCGGTTCTCGAGTATTCTCCTTTTACTTTCCTGTCTTTACTTTCAAAAACTTTACTTTCTTGTCTTTTGAAAACCTTTACTTTCAAGCACTTAGCTATGATATCCTCTTCCATGGATATTCGTAGCTAAACTCTTCATTCGGTTGAAGGGGAGTGCTTGTATCATACAATGTTTTAGACCCTTCTCTTAAATGCCTCTTTGTGTTCAAAACTTGTTCTATGTGCCACATATTAGGTTAGAACTTCCAAGGTTGAGTGGATGCTTTAACGGGCAAAGCTCTTCCGTGGGGTTCGTGAACATACTCGGGTAAGTGGAGGCTTTAACGAGCAAAGCTTATCTGAGGAGTTCAACCTCTTTTAAAAACTATTTGATTGATCGTAACTGAAGATCAAATGGATGCACATAAGGCTAAGATACTTCGAAAGGAGGAATTAGTCTAAATAGAACAAGTGTTCTAAATGATGTGGCAAGTCATGTGCTAGAAATAGCCGTGATACATCTTTGAACACATAGTATGATCATTAGAGGTCAATGATAAACAGATTATGATACAAGGCCCCTAAAACCGAATCTTTCTTTTAATTGTAATATCACCTGTTTCTTTACTTTCAGTCTCATATCAACTGCTTACTTTCAGTCCATATCAACTGCTTACTTTCCGCAAGTCTTGTCCATCAAGCAATTACTTTCTGCACTTTACTTTTACTACAGACTTTATCAACATCAGCCCGGCATAACCTTTGGTACGCAACACGCTTGGAACACAGCGTGCGGCCAGTATCAAACGTGTGTCTGCGGTTGATCTTGAAATCGACTGTTCCAGCACTTTACTTTTCAGTACTAAAACCACAACCAACCTCCAAACTGTCTTATTTAATTTTCCCTTTTTGAAAGAACAACTATCAACTAATTCCCTTGGGTTCGACCCGTACTTACCACTTACTACCCAAAATAGTAAAGTCGCGAGTATCGGATTTATAAATTTATTTTTGCACAGAGACATCGCACTTTAACGACGGTGCGGTGGCTCCGTCAAAATTGGCGTCGTTGCCGGGGAGTTAGCCTTATGACTAGTTGTTCTTTTCTTTTGTACCCGTTTCTGCATAACCATGTCTCGCAAAGGAAGCCACCATGACTATCAGGATGACGACGAGATGAACTTGTACGATCGAAACAATGAGGCGCCGCCTCCATTTATTGACGATCCGGAACAACTCATCAGAAACCAAAGAGCTCGTAATAGGGACGCCATTCGAAGAAACCAAGGACCACCCGAGGACCGAAATGAAGCTGGTCCAGTGCAACCCCCTAGACATCCCCCACCTCGACAAGTACCAAGGCGAGAACCCATCTTTGATGACTACTATGGGGATAACAACTTCCGCAAACCTACTATGGGAGAACTGTCGGCACCGGATTTCAAAAATCAGCCGTGGTGCATTTACGAGGGCCCTGAACTAGAAAACATCGCCATCAACACATCAGTGGTCCACAACCTGCCCAAGTTCTCAGGAACTCGTGGAGAATCAGCAACAACTCATCTCCAACGCTTACACGGCATTTGCCAAAACCTAAAACCCAATGGCGTGAATGTAGACGACTTCAAGTTGAAGGCGTTCTATTTTTCCCTCATTGACTCGGCGAACGACTGGTTCCTTTCATTGCCTTCCGGTAGCATCAGAACATGGGCTCAGATGCAAAAGAAATTCCTGGACAAATACTACCCGGCGGGAAGAGCAATGCAAGTGAGGAGGCAACTGCAGGACATCAAGCAGGGGCCCAATGAAACCATGTACGATTACCTGGAGAAATTCAATCGCCTGGAGAGAAGCTGTTGCACCCTTGGACTGCCCGAGAAACTCATCATCGAATACCTCATTGATGGATTGAGACCCTTAGACAAAATGCTCCTGGATGCCTCAGCTGGAGGATCCATGATGAATCTATCACTGAGTGGCATAAGGAATCTCATCACCGACGTTGCTGAAAATGCCCGATTCAGAGAAGAGACAACTCGGCTGGAAGAATACTCCCGAACAAAGAATGTGGCAAAGGCTGAAGAAACACCGATGAACTCTATGCCAGAGGAGATGAAACAAATGAAGCAAATGATGGTTCAGATCCTACGAAGGCAGCCAGCTCAAGTGAAACCTTGCGAATTTTGCGGTTTTACAGACCACAAGACTGACGCATGCCCAACATTAATAGTAGAAGAACCGGGAGAAGTGAACGCAGTGGTAGGATACTGAGGATACAACAACAACAACAGCAAAGACAGAGCCGGACCAAACCGACAGTATAATCAAGCAACCAATCCAAGCTGGCGAAATGACAACCATCCTCCGAGGGAGACACAACAAGCCGCACCGCAATTAGCTTAGTCATTCTACCAACCTCCCCACCGGCAGTACAACCAGAACGCTCCATCAGCAGGCCAATATCAACAGAAGGGACAAAATCAATACCAAGCCAACTCGAGCAATCAGCAAGGACCAAACAAGTCGCTTGAAGACACAATGAAGGAACTTGCAGGAAGCGTAAATCAATTGGGTAATTCGTTTAACCAGTTCCAGGCAAAAACTGACAGGGCAATTTCAGATTTGACCAAACAAATGTCCCAGCTCGCCACTTCAATATCCGCACTTACTAATGAGCCTGGCCGACTACCTTCACAAACCATCCAAAACCCAAAGGTGAATGTCAGCATGATAAGGAAGTCAAACATGAAGGTAGCACTGGAAGAAACAGCACGATCCACAACTTACAAACTTACGAACAAACACTTCACCCGTAGGCACCGTCCTGATTGGAATCAAGAAGAAGACCGACCCAATGATGGCAGAACGTGGGTCACGCATGCTGACAATGGACGTTATACATTCACGGTTAGCATAACACCTCCACCGATTACACACTTCGACATACCGACATCTGGCTGGGATGACAATGACTCTAATGGTCTCAGATGGGATTCCCCAACTAACATCTATGCATCAGAGCAAAACATTTACCTAGAAGATCAGGAGTTAAAAGGGCCCGATCATACAAATCCAGAGCCAAAGGATGAGCAGAATGGCCCGATAGTGGAAAGATCCCTCACTTCATATCAGGAGTCACAACCAGAAAGGGATAAGGACCCAGGGGCCTTCACAGTCACCTGTGGTATTGGTGAAGCCCAAATTCACAAGTGCTTAATCGATCTTGGGGCTGCCGTCAATGCCATGCCTTACTCCTTATATTACTTATTGGGGCTTGGTCCATTGAAACCACCAAGGTCAAATATCGAGTTAGGAGACAAGTCGTGTATCCGTCCGGTTGGAGTGCTTGAAGATCTAATACTCCATATAGGAAAGCTCGTCGTTGCTGTAGACTTTTATGTAATAGAAACGGGAGAGGCCAGCGAAGACGACCCTCCAACGCTTATATTTGGACGGCCTTTTCTCTTCACCACCAAGGCATGGATCGACATGGGCAAGGGCTTGTTATCACTTACATTTGGCGGCAAAATTTCAGATTTCTACATTGATGATTATAATGTCCGCTCAAGTACAAGGAAACCTCCAGACATTGTGCCTATCTCGGATCTCGGTACACAAATTTCTGATCTGCCAAGAGAGACCGTAAGAGTAGCAAGACCAACAGCTATGGTCAAAGGTCCCTTACCTTCTCTGAGAAAATGGAAAGAAAAACCACCGAAACAAAGGAGTCCTGACCCAAACACATCATTCAACAAGAACTCGGGAAGAGTCAAAGCTCGAATCAACGCAGGAGCCGCGGCAAAATTTGACCTAAGCCACCCATGGGATCCCACCTTATGATCCAGGAATGAGGTACCGTCGAGCTAACGACGTTAAACAAACGCACTGGTCGGGAGGTAACCCGACATCTATCTTACTTTCAGTCATTTAATTTCTGTCATTTAGTTTTTTGCCTTAAGTCATTCTCACCTTGCCTGTATATATTTGCTTGCAATTAACTTTCGAACTAAGTTGTGCTGTGAGGCACGCCTTCGTTCAAAAGTGTGGGGTGAGAACCACCTTTGTACATAGTTAATTAACATGTTTTTTCTTTTCCTTTTCCCTTAATATTATCTTTTTGAAAATATGAACTTGAGAATGTGAAAAAGATAGATCTAAATTCATGCATTTACCTTGTGAAAATTCAACTGTTTAAAAACTTAGGATGTAACTTCTCATTTGTCCCTTTGTGCTGAGATATACAGGGGATGTGGAGTTGATATAAATTGCCCTAGAGAGGCTTGGCAAGCAATCGAAGGACTGAATTTCACTATATGGTTTACGAAGTCAGTGGAGGCTGCACTTCGGGTTTCAAAGAAGATCAGAGTCATCTCCGCCATGCAGCGTTTATGCAAGAGGCGGGACGGGAATCAAACCGTCCTATCTCTAGTCAGAGTAGCCGGGAAAATAGATGAGCGACCCTCACCTTGACCCGCGCGAAACGGCAAGGATGAGAAAGAGCGGGTAGGTATTTCCATAAGCTCTCGGGCGACGATTGGACCTCCCAAAGAAAGGTTGAGAAAATGGACTAGCAAGTCACAAAGAAGCAAATGCTCGAAGAAGCTAATCAAAGGCCAAAAGCCAAAATTGTGAAGGTTTTAACCAAACAAAAGTGAAGAAACTCCAATTCAACATCAAAGGCCAAAGGCCAATTCACTTCAAAAGCTGTCCCTCACCATAAGGAAATCAAAGTGCTCAACTCAGTGAAACCCGAACCGAATCATGTGCTAGAGAAAGCGACAAGTTGACCATATAGTGCGAGTCGGTCCAGAGAATGCAGTCCAGGAGCCTGAAAAGGGCTATCTCCCGAAACATCCAAATTAATTTGCATCTCAGCTCGAAGGTACAAGTATCAAGTTTCTTCTAAGTATTTACACGTTTTAGTTTGGTAATAAGTAAGTAATGCATGAATAGGATAAATCTAGTTCCATATCCTCACTTTCATGTTTTAAAGTTTACTTGGATTTTGTATTCCGCCCTTAAATAGTATTGTTCGAGACGAACAACTAAAAGTGTGGGGTGATCTGATGGACCATATTTATATGATTCATTAAGACAGTTAAACCCACCTAATTAGACTCTTTGTCTATTTAACTTTTGCTTGTTAGTTCCGATATTTATCTACAGGGTATTTGAAGTCTAGAGAGAATACAAGCTAAGGAGGAGTTTTAAAGCTGAAAATGGATTAAGAGTCAGGATACGACCAGATTCCGACTGTACAACTTTCATGATCCTAACCTGGAATCACTCAAACAAGTCCAACCGAAGGGCAACCAGAGTCAGTCCGGAGCTGAAAGGATCCGATGGCTTTTGGGGAAAAGATCACAAAACACTCTCACCCACTCCCCTCCACCTAGCCCGGCGGCTTTGGCCATGGAAGTGACACATGGGGGGGCGGCTCTCCTCCCCTCCACCTCACCCCGGCGGCTTTTCGCCCCTCCATTCCCCTTGTGACATGTGTTGAGCTCTCATCTTCTCCCCATGCCTATAAATAGAGCCTTCATCTCCTTGTATCATCATCCCACAATCCACAAAGCTCCATAGTTCTTGGTTAGTGAGAGAAGCTCTCTAGATTTTTGGGCACAATCCATGTAAAACACACCACTTTGATATTGAAGTTCCAAGTTGTTCTTGAGTACTCTTGTCGGTTCTTAAAGTACTCAAGCTTTTCTTTACTTTTCCTGTTCTTGAGTTTACTCCTGTCGGTTCTCGAGTATTCTCCTTTTACTTTCCTGTCTTTACTTTCAAAAACTTTACTTTCCTGTCTTTTGAAAACCTTTACTTTCAAGCACTTAGCTATGATGTCCTCTTCCATGGATATTCATAGCTAAACTCTTCATTCGGTTGAAGGGGAGTGCTTGTATCATACAATGTTTTAGACCCTTCTCTTAAATGCCTCTTTGTGTTCAAAACTTGTTCTATGTGCCACATATTAGGTTAGAACTTCCAAGGTTGAGTGGATGCTTTAACGGGCAAAGCTCTTCCGTGGGGTTCGTGAACATACTCGGGTAAGTGGAGGCTTTAACGAGCAAAGCTTATCTGAGGAGTTCAACCTCTTTTAAAAACCATTTGATTGATCGTAACTGAAGATCAAATGGATGCACATAAGGCTAAGATACTTTGAAAGGAGGAATTAGTCTAAACAGAACAAGTGTTCTAAATGATGTGGCAAGTCATGTGCTAGAAATAGCCGTAATACATCTTTGAACACATAGTATGATCATTAGAGGTCAATGATAAACAGATTATGATACAAGGCCCCTAAAACCGAATCTTTCCTTTAATTGTAATATCACCTGTTTCTTTACTTTCAGTCTCATATCAACTGCTTACTTTCAGTCCATATCAACTGCTTACTTTCCGCAAGTCTTGTCCATCAAGCAATTACTTTCTGCACTTTACTTTTACTACAGACTTTATCAACATCAGCCCGGCATAACCTTTGGTACGCAACACGCTTGGAACACAGCGTGCGGCCAGTATCAAACGTGTGTCTGCGGTTGATCTTGAAATCGACTGTTCCAGCACTTTACTTTTCAGTACTAAAACCACAACCAACCTCCAAACTGTCTTATTTAAACTTCCCTTTTTGAAAGAACAACTATCAACTAATTCCCTTGGGTTCGACCCGTACTTACCACTTACTACCCAAAATCGTAAAGTCGCGAGTATCGGATTTATAAATTTATTTTTGCACAGAGACATCGCACTTTAACGACGGTGTGGTGGCTCCGTCAATGAGCTTCATGACGTTTTCATCTAAGGCAGAAAAAATTGCGTTCATAGCGTTTGAATTTCCCATAGATGCTTTGTCCTCCTCTTCTGTCCACAGTGCTTCTGGTTTTTGGATCGGTTCTCCAGTGAGATTGTTCATCATGGGTTCCGTCCAACCTTTCAGAACAGCCTTCCACGCTTTTTCGTCTAGAGATTTCAGAAAGGATCTCATCACGGGCTTCCAGGTGGCATAGTTCGATCCTTCGAGTAGCGGGGGTCTGGTGATGCTTTGTCCTTCCTTCAGAGTCATCTTGAACAGTTCAGGATCCCACTCAGTGTGTCGAGTGTCGGCTCTGATACCAAATGAAATTATATCCCCTGTTCAAGCTTGTGTCCAAGATACAGTTGCGACAGACCTTGAACTCTTTTCATAACAGTTCAGCAGACAGTGCAAGGTACAGTTGCGACAGACCTTGAACTCGTATCACACCAGTTTAGCAGACAAAGCAAATAATATGAGCACGCACAGAATGATAACCCAGTTCGGCCACGCCTACTCTGGGGGGTTTCCCACACCCGAAAAGGGATAGCAAATCTTTATTACGAGTTAGAGCTTGTACGTGGACTTACACTTACACCTTGTAATTGCCTAGCCTCTAACACTGCGTCTCTCAGATTTGCAACCGAGGTTTACAACAGTTAACCTCGGTCCCCTTCGTCCGAACCTGCAGTCCAAACGTTCTGGACCTTCACTTGAAGCTCGGATGCTTTCTCACGAAAGCTTGTTCACCTTTGTTGTGTGCGGCAGTTTGATCGCTTCCAGGCAGTCTGAGTTGCACGTGATGAGACTGCTCTTGCACCGATGAGTTTACAGTGGGGAAACACAACCGGCCGTCGCTTTCTTCTTCTCCAATCGATAGGTTATACTCGTGTATGTTTGATCTTGAAAGCGATGCAGAATGAGGACGTCCTAGCAACGTATTTATATGCTTGGACGAAACCCTAATCTGCACAAGATAATCCCATCAAATATTTAGGAAATATTCCTAGATATTTGATGTATATCTTTCTCAAATCGGTTGGAAGAATATATGAAGATCTCTTGCCCAAGTCAGCTACGCCGCCTTCAATATAGATATTCATTATCTGTTGTTCAAATAATTCACTGGCCGACTTCAAATCGATGAGATCTTCGCTGTCCAATATCTTCCGGAAAATATCCTTGCGTCTGTTCCACGCTGTACAAGAGTGCTAGGATATGTTCGAACTACTCCTGAACTCCTGCTCGAACTGTCTAACTATGTTTTGCCAAATACATGCCACTCAAGGGAACATCACTGTGCGAAAAGAAAAAATATCGATGAACCGATTCACATTGATATACACTACTACAGAACATGTATTATGCATCGGTTTCGTATTTCACTTTATGCATCGGTTTAGCCATTATGCATCGGTTTTAGAAAAACCGATGCATAATATCGACATTATGCATCGGTTTTAGACCAACCGATGCATAATGGCGACCTTATGCATCGGTTTTGAGTAAACCGATGCATAATGGTGAGGCTTATGCATCGGTTCAAAAAAACCGATGTATAATGTCTAGTTTATGCATCGGTTTTTCTAAAACCGATGCCTAATGTCAAAATTAATTATTTAACTCAATTTGGGGTTTTGCTGGACATTGGCTTCTCTCCTTCGATGAGAGCGAGTTTCGCAGCCTCGTTGGTGGACTGGCCTCGAGTTGACGAGGCGCAATCATGGCGGAGGGACTGGAGGAAGGAGTTTCGCAGCCTCGTCGGCTCCGATCGTTCGCGATTCCTTGTTGCAATCAGGTTCGAATTCAATTTTATCCGTCAATCTATAAATCTGGTAGTTGATTTGTTTCGATTTGGTTTTCTTTGCGGGATTCTATATCGATTTGATGTTGTATGTGGTACAATGTCCATATGGCGTGATTTCTATATCGATTGCTGAGAAGCTTTGTGAATCGCGGTGGCCACAAGTCTTGAAGGAAAACGGCTGGCTTCCTTTACAAGGATTTCATCCACCGTTCAGCCTGCAATGGAGATTGGAGGAGGCTCTTGTTCGTATTTTAACACCTAGACGATCCATTGACATCTTAAGGGATGTTCATGCTTTGAAAAAGCAGAGGAAACCCTATGTAATTGTGTTTGTTGGTGTTAACGGTGTTGGCAACTCTACTAATTTGGCCAAGGGCATACTTGTTCTCTATTGTACATCTGTTGGAGGCTATGAGTATTTAATTTGTTCGAGTCATTTCACAGGTTGCTTACTGGCTTCAGCAACATAGCATCAGTGTCATGGATGGCTGCTTGTGATACATTCCGTTCAGGAGCAGTTCATGCCCGAAGATTGCAGGTATATTAATGACTTGACTCTTGTGGCTGGGATTTATATGTGTCTATGAAAAGAATTGTCTTCAGTTTATAAAGATTGCTTTTACAGCTATTGAATGTTTTTTTTTCTTTTTCGAGAAAGGTTATGAAAAAATTCCAGCAAAGGAAGCAATGCAGGAGGCTCAGATGTTGTTCTTGTTGACACAGCAGGCAGAATGCAGCAGGTAAATGATCCAATAATTCTTGCATACATTTATTTAATCTGACCAGAACAACCTCCTATCTGATTTTCCTACAATGGTTTAATAGTGTGACGGCCTCATTACATGATATGTAAACAATGTGTTTGTTAAACTAGGGTCTCAAGTTGGCTTGTAGCTAGTTACTTGCGCATTTGTTTTTACAAACAGCTTCCTTTGCTTATGGTCGTGAACTGCAAGTTTCCTCTGTCTGGCTAATTCTGATCTGACAAAATTGTATAATCTTTTTCAGGATAATATCATTACACCAAAGGTAGCAGCAGAAGTTCCTCTCAAACTACATGGCAGGGCTTGGCGACAAAGGCTCAACATTGATAGAAACAATTAATGAAACTTTTATTTAGATGGTAAATGTTGTACACTAAAAGTGACATCTTGTATGAAATGTTGTATTTTGGTTGAATAAAAGTATTTTACGATTTGGATATGAATGTGCGTATTTATAAAATTTATTTATGAATTTTTAAGTTTATTTGAGCTATTAAAGGCCCTAAATGAAGAAAAAAAATTCAGATATTATGCATCAGTTTTTTAAAAAACTGATGCATAATGTCATACTTTATGCATCGGTTTTTTAAAAAACTGATGCATAATGTCATACTTTATGCATTAGTTTTTTAAAAAATCGATGCATAATGTCATACTTTATGCATCAGTTTTTTTAAAAACCGATGCATAATGTCTGACATTATGCAACGCTACATTATGCATCGAAACCAAAACCAATGCATAATGTCAAAAAAAACCGATGCATAATCCCCTGTTTGTAGTAGTGATACTTATAGGTGTTACTTGTCATATAATTTAATGTACTTAGCTACCTTTTCATCAATGTCTACCAAACATTTCGGCCATCCCACAAAACCACCCAGTGCATCTGCTACTTTCTCCATCCCACCCAACTTCATTGGAAGCTCTGCTAATGGTTCAATCACATCCTCTATAACCACCTTCACCATCACATCATGCAGCTCTTGATACTGGACGAATCGTCCTCGCATAACTCTGCCAAGTGCTACAAGTTGCCTGCCCTGATCTAAACCTCCTCATTCCATGTGCAGAATGCATTTCTTCCTAACCTGAAATGGAAAAATTGAATGGGTACTTTTGGGAATTGAACTTTCTTCGTAATTTGAAAATACTGCATATTACCTGGGGTATGTCTCCAAATGGATCAGGATTGGAACCACTTAGATGGCTATGAAATGTAGGAGCGTGCGAAGTGACAGTGGACTGTGTGCTTGATGAAGAAGCCTGCTTCCCAAATACCCGAGTCCAACCTACCAAACTCCCCACCCCCGTGTTTGTCCAGGGTACTCGTCCTTTCCTATGGCCTCTGTTAATATGTCTCGTCGACCATGACATATAAATGTTCCTTCACTCACTTGCTTTTCCAATTCATTGATGAGTCGTATTTATACGACTCATCGAGTCAATTAATCCCATTTATTTCAACACTTTATTATGCGAACAATTACTTTTTAGTATGGTTTTGCATTTCAGGTGTTTCGGAAGCACAAGGAGGAAACGTGCATTAAAGGCGGTGTTTCGCGTCGAAAACATCACAGTGCCAAATTAGACCCTTGGACGCTCGACGAAAAGCTGGGAATTGACCATTGACCATAAAAATATGAGCTACATGGCGCTGCGTAGCTGACTCGATTCCCTACGACTCTCTAGTTCACATCGAGAGCATTCGAGGTCAGCAAGGAAGTTAAATCCAGAGTTGAAGTTGAAACTGGCGCGCAGAAGAAAGAACCAAACTCAGCGCGGATCGCGTTCTGAAGAGACATTAGCATTAACGCTAATGTCTCGGCCGAACGCGCCTGATAATGTTTCTTTCGAACGCGACCGACCGATGAGGTGATGATGTGAGCAGTCCATTTGATGACGTCAGCGAGCCGAAATCTGATAATTCTAGCCCAAATTGGATTTGGAAACTCATTTTACTATAAATAAGAAGCTTGGGCTAGGATTTTCAGTATCAAATAATCAGACGATCACTCGAGACGGCTCTGGAGAGAAGACGCAAGCTTTCGGCAATAGAGAAGAGAATTTCTACTTTTATTCAAAAATATTGTTTTATTATTTCCATGGATATGAGTAGCTAAACCTTTAATTCGGTTTAGGGTTTCGTATGTTGTGAACACGTTTTGAGATTTACGTTCTTAATGCTATTTTATATTTTACTAGTTCTTGTGCGTATTCTGATGAATTAAATTGTTAGACTAAGCGGATGCTTTGTCGCAAAGCTTAGTCGAGCAACTGATTCCTATCGTTAACATCTACTGGATACTTTGTCGTAAAGGTAGATAGTAACATCTAGGCTAAATAATACTTTTGACGGATTATTAAGTTTAGGAAAGAACTAGAAGTCTAACACCTTTGTCGGGTTAGATTGTGGCGTATCACCTTTGTCGGGAGACTTGGGTTGTTACCTTTGTCGGAACAACCACACTTTAAAATATAAAATTGATCATTGGATATCTATGATAAACGTGTCACAATAGAAACCCTAAGTCGAATGTTTTCTCTGATTGAATTATCTTCACGTTATTTTCTCCCTAGCACTCTCAATTGCTAAAAACCCCCTTCGTTATTTGTTTCCAGTTACAGTTTCAACGCACCAGCTCTCTTGGGTTCGACCCTGCTTGCCACTAGCTAGTTTCACGCATGAGTTTATAAATAATTAAGTTTGACGCGTCAGACGACGCGCGTCAAATTTTGGCGCCGTTGCCAGGGAGCTGCGCTTCGGTGAAACTGTTTCTTTTTGTTTTTTATTTTTTTTTATTTTATTTAGCTAGTTTTAGTGCTTCGCTACTTGTGCGCCATGTCTCGTGCAGGTAGTCAGATTGGTGATAACGTCCGCAACAATGAGATCGAGCCAGTTGATGAAAATGAGGAAGTAATTCCTCCATTCTATGAGGATCCGGAGCAGCTCGTCCACGCTCGCAACCGAGCAGTCAGGGAGGCTCGATAGCTGAATCAGAGGGCACCTGTCGCCCAGAATGGAGCTGGTCCGAGGCAATCGCCTCCATCGCCACGACAACCGCAGCCGCCAATCCACGTGGAGCCAGTAGATGAAGAGGAATATTACTACGAGCTTACAATGAAAGAGTTGTCCGCACCTCACTTTCAAAATCAGCCATGGTGTATCGACGAAGGGCCTGAATTGGCTGAAATAGAAGTCAAAACGGCAGTAGTGCATTATTTGCCTAAGTTTTCAGGTCGACGGGGAGAGTCAGGGACCAAACATCTACAGAGTTTTCATGGCATCTGCCAGACTCTCCAACCTTACGGAGTCTCAGTGGAGAACTTCAAGATAAAAGCCTTTCATTTTTCTTTGACCGACGCTGCTAATGCTTGGTTTTTGTCTCTGTCTCCAGGTAGCATCAGGACATGAGATCAAATGCAGAAGAAGTTCCTGACCAAATACTACCCAGCCGCCAGGGCAATCCAGGTTCGTAGGCAGCTGCAAGATATCAGGAAAGGGCCTAATGAGTCGATGTATGACTATTTGGAGAAGTTCAATGCCCTAGAATAGAGCTGCTGCAACCTGGGAGTGCCAGAGAAGCTGATAGCTGAGTACCTACTTGATGGCCTGAGGCCTCTCGATAGAATGCTACTAGACGCCTCGGCTGGAGGGACCATCTTGAATCTATCCCCAGCTGGAGCGCGGAAGATGATCGCAGAGGTGGCCGAGAACGCACGATTCAGAGAAGAAGTAGGCCATCAAGATGAGTTCAGTAAGAGCAAGAACGTCTCAAAGGTAGAAGCTGCACTAGCTTCTGATGAGCTAAAGGAATTGAAGGAGATGGTGAAACTGCTGGTAACTAATCAGGTAGCTCAGGTAAGGGCGTGTGAATTCTGTTCTGCTACTGACCATAAAACAGATTCGTGCCCTAGTCTACAGGAGGATGAGCATGGAGACGTCAATGTTGTGGGAGGATATCAAAACTACGACAACCGCCCACAACAATGAAAATTCGGGCTAGCAGCTAACATATTCAGCTGGAGAGATAACAACAATAACACGACAAAGGAACCAGCCCAGCAGCCCCAATAGCAGCAGTAGTATTATCGGCCTCCGTACCGTCAGCAACAGGGGGATACAACAGTCAGACTCGGTATTAGCAGCGAGGGCAGAATTACAACCAAGCGAGCCCTAGCAACCAAGGTTCCAGCAAGTCCCTTGAAGACATAGTTAAGGAGTTGGCAGCTAGCACCCAACAGTTGGCCACCACGGTGCATCAGAACCAGGTCAAAACCGATGGAGCAATTTCTGAGCTATCTAAGCAGATGTCCCAGATAGCCACTACAGTTTTTGAGCTCAAGAATGATCTAGGAAGGCTTCCGTCATAGACCATTCAAAACCCGAAAGGCAACGTCAATGCAGTAACACTCAGAAGCGGCAAAGAATTGAAAGACAGCAAAAAAGAGGCTAAACCAGTGTGGATCACACCCGCAAGAGACATTAGCGCGATGCTAATGTCTGAAGCAGACGCGCTAGTAATGTCTCCTTCAATCGCGTCCATAACGTCAAGCCCGGACGAGATCCACACTACCAAAAAATCCAAAACTGACTTTCCTCTTCCGTTTCCCATGCAGGTTAAGGCTCCAAAGAAACATATGATCGATAAGGATGTGTGGGAGCTATTTAGCAAGGTGGAGATCAACATTCCACTCCTCGAGGTGATTAAGCAAATTCCGCGCTATGCGAAGTTTCTTAAGGACCTATGCACAAACAGGAGGCGCTCCACTTGCGACGACCAGGAATTGCTGAGTAAGAATGTCTCCGCTGTCATTCAGCGTAAGGTACGTCCTAAATGTGGTGATCCTAGTACCTACACTATTCCTTGCACTATCGGTAACATTCGTATTGAAAATTGCATGCTTGATCTTAGTGCTTCGATTAATGTCCTCCCATATTCTATCTATTCTTGTCTTCGTATTGGTCCATTAGAACCTGCAGGTCTAACCATACAGCTAGCAGACAGATCATGTAAGCAGTCGGAAGGTAAAATTGAGGATGTCCTAGTGCAGGTGGGGGAACTGGTGGTCCCTGTTGATTTTTACGTGCTTAAGATGGACATCAGCGACCCGACGGATCACGCCCCTACTTTACTAGGTCGTCCATTCTTAAAGACTTCAAAGATGAAGATCGACTGCGACAGTGGCACACTGTCTATGGAGGTGGAGGGTGAAGTGATTCGTTTTGATATTTTCCAGGCCATGAAGCACCCACCAGATTTTGCATCGATGCACGCACTAGATGACCTTGTCCAGAAAACGAGACCGGAGAGGGGAGCAGACCAACTCGAGTTTGCACTTGAGAGAGCAGTCTACTCACATGAGGACATATGAGTTTGCTGAGACAATTCTTGATGTGTTGTCTCAGTTGGAGATCTCGAGGCCACTCACACCCAGGTATAAAGTTAATGAGGTTTGTTTATTAAATCTAACGTGTTTGTGTCTTCTACTGTGCAGGCACCTAAACTTGAACTGAAACCTCTACCTGAGCACTTTAAATATGCATTTCTAGGGGAGAACAACACGCTGCCAGTCATCATAAAGAACAGGCTGGAAACAGACCAAGAGAGACGACTGATCGAGGTGTCGAGTCGCCACAAGTTGGCTATCTGATGGACACTCGCTGATATTCAAGGAATCAGCCCGGCTGTGTGCATGCACCGTATTCTATTGGAGGATGGAGCTAAGCCCTCAAGAGAGACTCAGAGGAGGCTGAACCCGATCATGATGGAGGTAGTGCAGAAGGAAATTCAGAAGTTGCTGGATGTTGACGTGATTTACCCTATTTCAGACAATCAGTGGGTGAGCCCAGTTCATGTAGTCCCAAAGAAGACAGGTATCACAGTTGAAAAGAATACTGCAGGTGAGATGGTGACTACTAGAGTCAAGAACGGATGGCGTATGTGCATCGATTACAAGAAACTGAATGCCGTAACGCGTAAGGATTACTTTCCTCTTCTGTTTATTGACCAGATGCTTGACAGGCTAGCAGGTAAGCCGTATTTTTGTTTCCTTGATGGATTTTCTGGTTATAATCAAATTCCCATTGCACTTGAAGACCAGGAAAAGACGACCTTCACATGTCCTTTCGGTACGTTTGCCTTTAGACGTATGTCTTTTGGATTGTGTAACGCATCCAACACTTTTCAGCGGGTGGTTACTAGCATATTTTCTGACATGATAGGTACTTTTATTGAGGTGTTTATGGATGATTTTACTATTTATGGTGACACTTTTGATGCATGCTTGGGTAATTTGAGTGGAGTACTAGAATGATGTGTTTCTATGAATTTGGTGCTCAACTATGAAAAGTGTCACTTTATGGTTACTCATGGTGTGGTTCTTGGTCATATTGTTTCACATGAGGGTATTAACGTTGACAAGGCAAAAATTGATTTAATTCTTACTCTTCCTTACCCTTCCACGGTGCGTGATATTAAATCTTTTCTTGAACATGCTGGTTTTTATCGTAGATTCATTAAGGATTTCTCGAAGAAGGCTCTGCCTCTATCTAACCTTTTGCAGAAGGATGTTCCCTTTGAGTTTACAGATTCATGTAGGGAGGCCTTCGACGAGCTGAAACAGGCCCTCACCAGCGTGCCCATCATTCGAGCACCAAATTGGGACCAGCCATTTGAGATTATGTGTGATGCCAGTGACTATGTTGTGGGAGCTGTACTAGGCAAGAGAGTGGAAAAAAAGCCAGTAGTAATTTACTATGCTTCGAGAACTCTGGATGTAGCTCAGCGTAACTACTTGACCACTGAGAAAGAATTATTAGCAAGAGTTTTCGCCTTGGACAAATTTCGGTCTTATTTGCTTGGTATTAAAGTGGTTGTTTTCTCAGATCATGCAGCTATCAGGTACCTAATGACGAAGAAGGAGGCCAAGCCGCGGCTGATCAAGGATAAGAAGGGGATAGAGAACACTGTAGCTGACCACCTGAGCCGATTAGTACGAGAACTAGGGATGTGGAGTTGATAGAAATGCCCTAGAGAGGCTTGGCAAGCAATCGAAGGATCGAATCAAACTATATGGTTTTCGAAGTCAGTGGAGGCTGCACTTCGGGTTTCAGTGAAGATTGAAGTCATCTCCGCCATGCAGTGTTTATGCAAAAAAGAAAAAAGGCGAGGACGGGAATCAGACCGTCCTCTCTCTAGTCAAAGTAGCCGAGAAAATAGATGAGCGACCCTCATATTGACCCGCGCGAAACAACAACGATGTGAGGAGCGGGGAGGTATTTACATAGGCTTGCGGGCGATGATTGGACCTCCCAAAAAGGCTTGAGAAAATGGACTAGCAAGCCACAAAAAGGCAAAAAGCTCAAAGAAGCAAATCAAGAGGCCAAAGGCCCAAAATTGTGAAGGTTTTAACCAAACAAAAAGTGAAGTACTCAAAGAGTCAAATCAAAGGCCAAAGGCCGATTCACTACAAAAGCAGTCCCTCGCCAAAAGAAAAATCAAAGTACTCAAACCAGTGAAACCCGAACCAAATCACGTGCTAGAGAAAGCTGCTAGGAAACCATATAGTGCGAGACGATCCCGAGGTTGCAGTCCAGGAGCCTAAAAAGGGCTATCTCCCGAAACATCCAGAATAATTTGCATCTCAGCACGAAGGTACAAGTATCAAGTTTCTTCTATTTATTTATACAGTTCAATTTGGTAATAAGTAAGTAATGCATGAATTAGGATAAATCGAGTCCCACAGTCTAATTTTCATATTTTAAAACCAAACTTAGAGTACCGCCCTTTAATAGCATTGTTCGGGACGAACAACTAAAAGTGTGGGGTGATCTGATGGACCATAATTATACGAATCAAAAACACAATAAAACCCACCAAATTAGACTGTTGGTCTATTTAACTTCTGCTTGTTAGTCCCGATTTATTTCTACATGGTATTTTAGAGACTAAAGAGAAAACACGCTAAGGAGAGGATTTTACGCTGAAAAGATGATAAGAGTCAATCCAAGGTCAAGATCAGACGCCGAACGAAGAAATCTCAAGATCCTGACGTTGAATTACTCAAATCAAATCCAACCGAGGAATAATCAAGGACAACCCGGGGTGAAATTGGACTGATAGTTTTGTGAAAAGACAGCACAAAAATCACAAAACTCCTCCTCCTCCATGGGTGACCGGTGGCTTGTGCAAGAGGTGGCCAAGACCACCTCCTCTCCTCCTCCATGACCGGCCACCGGTGGCTATCCCCTCCCCTAACCGGCGGCTTTCCTCCTCCCCCATGTGTCACCTCCTCCTTCCTCCTCCTCTCCCCATGTGACAAGTGTATGGCTCTCCTCCCTCTCCTTTGGCTATAAATACCAATGCCAAACTCACTTGTAAAACATCCAAAAATCAATAAACACTTCTCTCTCTAAGTTACTTTGTAAGTTTGGTTTGGTTTTGGAAATAATACTCCTGTTTGTTCTTGAGTATTATACTGATTGGAAATAATACTCCTGTTTGTTCTTGAGTATTATACTTTAGAGAATACTCCTGTTGGTTCTTCAGTATTCAGTAGGAAATTGGGAATAGTCCTGTTGGTTCTAGAGTATTCCACCCCTTTCCCTCTTACTGTTTTCAAAAACCCCCGAGTATTTAGTTATGATGTCCTTTTCCATGGATATTCGTAACTAAACTCCTCATTCGGTCGAAGGTATTTTCTTGTATTATATAATGTTTTAATTTCTTTTAGTTTCATTTCTTTGTATTCAAAACTTGTTCTATGTGCCATTTATAGTCAGAGTTTCCAAGGTTGAGTGGAAGCTGTAACAAGCAAAGCTCTTCCATGGGAATTCGTGATCATACTCGGTAAGTGGAAGCTGTAACAAGCAAAACTTATCGAGGAGTTCGACTTATCTAAAACACCACTTGGTCGATCGTAACTGAGAGATCAGGTGGATGCACAAAAGGCTAAGATACTTCGAAAGGAGGAATTAGTCTGAAGTAGAACAAGTGTTGCTTTAAACGATGTTGCAAGTCCTGCGCTGCGAAAGGGCCTCGATTCATCTTTGAATACTTAGAAAGGTTACTAACGGTTATTAATAAACATGTTATAATACAAGGTACCTGAAACCGAATACTTTTCCTTGAATTACAAAAAACCCCCCTGTATTTACTTTTATAAACTGCTCGGTCAACAACAACCATCAACCGCTCATTTACCGGAGGAATCGCAATCACGCATCAACCACTGTAAGTCTTCTTCCCTTAACTCCTTTAATTTCTGTATTTATTTTCGGTATTTACTTTTCCGCATAAAAAACCAAAAAAAACCAAAAACAGTAGCTTAGTAATTAGCAGTAAGTCCGCAATCGACCTAAAATCACTCACCATACGATCCCCTAAAGAACAGTTATCCCTCTAATTCCCTTGGGTTCGACCCCTACTTACCACTTACTACCCAGTAGTGTAGTCGCGAGTAGCGGAAAATATAAATTTATTTGTACAGAGAACATTGCACCTTAACGACAGTGCAGTGGGCTCCGTCAAATTGGCGCCGTTGCCGGGGAATTAGCCATCGGATTAGTTGTTCTTTCCCTTCCATGTCCTCATGACGCAACCCCCTTCATATGCATGGACAACACGACATCTGCCACTGTTCGGAGGTACAGATGGAGAAGACCCAGTTCAACACTGCCGAAACTTTCACTACGTTTGCAGCCACATAAAACCTGAAAATGAAATGTTAGAGGAATTTAAGCTTAAGTGCTTCAAATTCTCTCTAACTGATTTCGCAACAATCTGGTATTACACGTCAACCGCTAGCAGTGCAGTACATGTTGTGGACCTCTGCGTTCCATTTCTGACAGAATTCTCCCCTCCATCCTTACGACAACAAACCCGAGAAAAGATCATAAGCCTTTAACAATCCCGGGATGAGACCTTAGATGAATACTACACGAGCTTTGACACCATCGTCTCAAACTGCCCGCACCATGGATTCACGAAGAAAGTTCTGCTTCAAAGATTTCTTCGTGGGATGAAGGCCGATGATCTGACAAGGATAAACGAAGCAATGAGAAGATCAGCCAGGAACTTAACCATTGCAGACATGTGGTACCTCATAAATGACATGGCCGCAGCCACAAAACGAATACCCGAGGCTGACGGAGAAATGCAGACAGAAAGAGAAGAAACTCCCGAGCCATCAGAAGAAACTCCCGAGCCATCAGAAGACTGGGATATAGAAAGTGTCGGGAGCAACGAGGAAGTGTCAGCAATGGAAGAAGTCCAGAATACCACCGACATGCTGCCAAAGCCATACCCAGATATCATCACCCAAGCAGCCGGAACCATCTATGACCAGTTCCTTACAAACAGACACGACGAGGCAGAACCGAGCGTTAAGATGCAAGCGTCCCGACTTTTCCCCTCAATCAATAGGCAAATCGCTGAAAACTATGTGATCCATGAAGAGGCTGAAAAGAGGATGGGAAAAGGGTCTGAGCAGAACAACTCCTCAATGGAGCAAGTTTACGCCATGACTGGACAAGACAGCCCTAAGCATGAGAAAACCCGGTTCAAGAGGCTAGTGGTTAAAGGTCCCTCACCTTCTCAAAGACGTTGGAAGGAGACACCACCAGAACAAGGGGAACTGGACCCAAGCACCTCAGCTCGCAAGAAATCGGGTAAAGGCAAGGCAAAAGTCAACACAGGAACAGTGGCAAAATTCGACCTGAGCCACCCATGGGATCCCAACCAGTGATCCAGGAATAAGGTACTGTCGAGCCAACGACGTTAAACAAGTGCACTGGTCGGGAGGTAACCCGACACTATCTTACTTTTCGCACTTTAATTTTCTGTCTTTTATTTTCTGTCATTTTAGTTTTTTCAATAAGTCGCTCTCACCCACTTGGTGCATAGAAGATTTGACTATTCAAGAATCTGACTTGGGTGCAACATTAAGCCAGCTAGGCCTATGCTAAGAGTTCAAGGCCCCAGTCGAACTCCCTCGATTATCCAGCCTCGAGCCATGTCGTTTACTCGACACCTTAAAGGGAGTTCTGTTCTTCCCTTTTCCTTAATATCATTTCTTTCTCGTAATTGTCTGCTTGCATGGCTTTTGAACTAAGTAGTGCTGAAAGGCACGACTTCGTTCAAAAGTGTGGGGTGAGATCCGCATGTGTACATAAATAAATAACATGTTTTTCCTTTTTTAGTGTATCTTTTTGAAAGTATGAACTTAAGAATGTGAAAAAGATAGACCCAAATTCATGCATTTACCTTGTGAAAATTCAACTGTCTAAAACTTAGAACGTAACTTCTCATTTGTCCTTTTGTGCTGAGATAAACTAGGGATGTGGAGTTGATAGAAATGCCCTAGAGAGGCTTGGCAAGCAATCGAAGGATCGAATCAAACTATATGGTTTTCGAAGTCAGTGGAGGCTGCACTTCGGGTTTCAGTGAAGATTGAAGTCATCTCCGCCATGCAGTGTTTATGCAAAAAAGAAAAAAGGCGAGGACGGGAATCAGACCATCCTCTCTCTAGTCAAAGTAGCCGAGAAAATAGATGAGCGACCCTCATCTTGACCCGCGCGAAACAACAACGATGAGAGGAGCGGGGAGGTATTTCCATAGGCTTCCGAGCGATGATTGGACCTCCCAAAAAGGCTTGAGAAAATGGACTAGCAAGCCACAAAAAGGCAAAAAGCTCGAAGAAGCAAATCAAGAGGCCAAAGGCCCAAAATTGTGAAGGTTTTAACCAAACAAAAAGTGAAGTACTCAAAGAGTCAAATCAAAGGCCAAAGGCCGATTCACTACAAAAGCAGTCCCTCGCCAAAAGAAAAATCAAAGTACTCAAACCAGTGAAACCCGAACCAAATCACGTGCTAGAGAAAGCTGCTAGGAAACCATATAGTGCGAGACGATCCCGAGGTTGCAGTCCAGGAGCCTAAAAAGGGCTATCTCCCGAAACATCCAGAATAATTTGCATCTCAGCACGGAGGTACAAGTATCAAGTTTCTTCTATTTATTTATACAGTTCAATTTGGTAATAAGTAAGTAATGCATGAATTAGGATAAATCGAGTCCCACAGTCTAATTTTCATATTTTAAAACCAAACTTAGAGTACCGCCCTTTAATAGCATTGTTCGGGACGAACAACTAAAAGTGTGGGGTGATCTGATGGACCATAATTATACGAATCAAAAACACAGTAAAACCCACCAAATTAGACTGTTGGTCTATTTAACTTCTGCTTGTTAGTCCCGATTTATTTCTACAGGGTATTTTAGAGACTAAAGAGAAAACACGCTAAGGAGAGGATTTTACGCTGAAAAGATGATAAGAGTCAATCCAAGGTCAAGATCAGACGCCGAACGAAGAAATCTCAAGATCCTGACGTTGAATTACTCAAATCAAATCTAACCGAGGAATAATCAAGGACAGCCCGGGGTGAAATTGGACTGATAGTTTTGTGAAAAGACAGCACAAAAATCACAAAACTCCTCCTCCTCCATGGGTGACCGGTGGCTTGTGCAAGAGGTGGCCAAGACCACCTCCTCTCCTCCTCCATGACCGGCCACCGGTGGCTATCCCCTCCCCTAACCGGCGGCTTTCCTCCTCCCCCATGTGTCACCTCCTCCTTCCTCCTCCTCTCCCCATGTGACAAGTGTATGGCTCTCCTCCCTCTCCTTTGGCTATAAATACCAATGCCAAACTCACTTGTAAAACATCCAAAAATCAATAAACACTTCTCTCTCTAAGTTACTTTGTAAGTTTGGTTTGTTGTTGGAAATAATACTCCTGTTTGTTCTTGAGTATTATACTGATTGGAAATAATACTCCTGTTTGTTCTTGAGTATTATACTTTAGAGAATACTCCTGTCGGTTCTTGAGTAATCCACCCCTTTCCCTCTTACTGTTTTCAAAAACCCCCGAGTATTTAGTTGTGATGTCCTTTTCCATGGATATTCGTAACTAAACTCCTCATTCGGTCGAAGGTATTTTCTTGTATTATATAATGTTTTAATTTCTTTTAGTTTCATTTCTTTGTATTCAAAACTTGTTCTATGTGCCATTTATAGTCAGAGTTTCCAAGGTTGAGTGGAAGTTGTAACAAGCAAAGCTCTTCCATGGGAATTCGTGATCATACTCGGTAAGTGGAAGCTGTAACAAGCAAAACTTATCGAGGAGTTCGACTTATCTAAAACACCACTTGGTCGATCGTAACTGAGAGATCAGGTGGATGCACAAAAGGCTAAGATACTTCGAAATGAGGAATTAGTCTGAAGTAGAACAAGTGTTGCTTTAAACGATGTTGCAAGTCTTGCGCTGCGAAAGGGCCTCGATTCATCTTTGAATACTTAGAAAGGTTACTAACGGTTATTAATAAACATGTTATAATACAAGGTACCTGAAACCGAATACTTTTCCTTGAATTACAAAAAACCCCCCTGTATTTACTTTTATAAACTGCTCGGTCAACAACAACCATCAACCGCTCATCTACCGGAGGAATCGCAATCACGCATCAACCACTGTAAGTCTTCTTCCCTTAACTCCTTTAATTTTTGTATTTATTTTCTTTATTTACTTTTCCGCATAAAAAACCCAAAAAACCAAAAACAGTAGCTTAGTAATTAGCAGTAAGTCCGCAATCGACGTAAAATCACTCACCATACGATCCCCTAAAGAACAGTTATCCCTCTAATTCCCTTGGGTTCGACCCCTACTTACCACTTACTACCCAGTAGTGTAGTCGCGAGTAGCGGAAAATATAAATTTATTTGTACAGAGAACATTGCACCTTAATGACAGTGCAGTGGGCTCCGTCAATCACCACCTAGCAAGGGTGAATCTACTTGCATTCTAGAACTATTAGTCTCCTTCGCTAGAACACTCAACTTCAAGTTCATGTTTCTAAACCAGCTAGGCATTTTATCAAACACTTGGTGGGCATAGAGTTGACATTTGTTCAAAGTAGATTCACAATCATCCAAACATGTTATTCTAACATTGATTCATTATAGATTAGGAGTATTAACACACATGAGGTCCATAAGACCCTAGAATACAAAACATTACTCACAAATCATGTTCATAGACAAACACAAATTGTATTGAGTACATAGATGAAAATACAATGGAAGGAATGAACCAATCTAGTGTAGATGATCTTCTTCCCCCTTTGGATCTTCAATCTTCAATGGATGATCCCCCTTGAAGCCTTGGTAGCTTGTTCTCTCTAGAAACCCTCAATTTCGTGCCCCAAAAACCCTAACTCGAATCCCCCTTTGATTTAGATCTCAAGCTTTCTATTTATAGCCCAAAGGTAAAAATCTGATTTTTTAGGTGGGACTCGGGCGAGCTTGGGCGTGGCTCGGGAGCGGCTCGGGCGTGGCCAGGGCGCGGCTCGGGCGAGTCATGTGAAGACCCGGGCGAGCGCCGAGGGCCTCCGAGCATGGTGCAAGGAAGACTCGGGCGAGTCTTTGGAGACCCGGGCGGGCGTTGAGCTTTGCATAGGATTTCCTCATTTTTGGTCCGAAACTCCGATTTTCTCTGAGAATTGATATCCTTAAGTCCGGGAACCGTAAGTTCGGAATCTAACCTGAAACGACAAGCAAGAGGGTCAAATGGCATCAAAAAAGCATCGGGAATGGACCAAAACTCTTCATAAATGGATAGATAAATGAGTCGAGAATTCGACTCATCAAAACACTCCACACTTAGAGTTTGATCGTCCCGAGCAAACAATAAAATCAAGCCAAAGAGAAACAAATGGCGAATAGCTAAGTCATTATGTTTAACGCTCATTTGCTCCTATCATCCATTTAATGTCTCAAACTTTTATTTCTAACTACTCCAACACATATTTACAATCTAACTCCTTTTCGTAGGTGTTACGAGTGCATTTAGCATATGCACCAAGCCTTTAAACCCCTAGGCTACCCTAGGGGACGAGTTAGAGTCTCGTGAGAGTTTTCAGAAAAGGGAATACTCAAAAAGTCCAAATGCACCTATCCCATGAGAATGAAAAGCAAGAGTGTTTAACAATTAAGGCATGATATCTCAAAACTTACTTCACATTCCAAGCTAGCATCACAATCACTATACATTTCAAAAGAGTTTTCAAACCGTTTAAGCTCACATGAGAGTGCACATTAAAGGAAGTCAATACTAGCGCTATCAAGTGCCTGACAATCGTATTTTTAACCCTTTATAGTTGTCAAATTAAGTGTTTTAGGGGTCAAGTCGTAGTCAAACAAAATTTATACCTTGGTAAGCCAAGGGTCGATCCAAGGAGCAATGCGTGTGAATACTAGCTAACAAGTGACTTATTTAGCTATTCCGATTGAAAAAGGTTTTTGTTGTGATTTGAATCGTAGCAATTAAATAACATAAATTAAACGTGCAGAAAGTAAAGGTTGTGCTTTTATCAAAGCAAGAATTCCAGAATTCATACTTCACCCGTGCTAACCCCGCTAATCATGCAATCATTCTACGTTGATTATTCATGCTATCGAATATGGAATATAACCGAAATAACACTAGACAAGCCGCCCATCCACGGATCATTGTCTAGATTAATCTCAATCGTTGAACGCCGCCCATCCACGGATTATCAACGATCTCGATTTATTAAACTAAAGGTTTTCCTATTAACTCATGTAAACATGACCTAATATAATTTTTCATGTAATCCGGTTAATCCCTAGGGCCCATCCACCTTTCGGCATATAACCTAAATACGTTCTAGCAATGCAAACATACCCTTTGATGTAAATACTTGCATAGAACGATAATATTAAGCACACAATGAAATTGAATAATCGAATTGCATAAATAACAACTTTAATTGATCACATGAAGCGTTAGGGTTACATAGCACGGGATCTGTAGGATCCCAGAATAAGAGGACTACTCACTATTCATGGTGATTAAACCAAAAACAGTGTATAATGAAGGAAAGAAATGAGTAAACCGTAAACGATGTAGCTCGATGATCCTCACGATGAAAGCTTTGTCTTCTCTCCCAAGTTAGGGTTCTGTTCTCCGAAAAATAGCACACCTTCTGATTTGGTCAAATTCTCCTTTTATATCGAGGTTCCCAAAATTGCCAAAAGTTTACCGAAATTGCCAAAGGATGAAATTCTGAAAGTCCCGTGACAGCTGATCCGTCATGGGGTGTCACGGGATCTCAGAATTGCAAGGCCACGGCGTAGTCCCGTGATGCCTTCATTGTCCCGTGACAGGCCTTGCATCACGGGGTGTCACGGGTCCCAGGAATGTTGCTGCTACTGCTGAGTCCCGTGATGCTTCCTTGTCCCGTGACACATGGAGGTGTCATGGGGTTTGGGCCAAAAGTGCTCCTTTGGGCTGATTTCTTCATCTTTTCATGCAATCAGGTCCATGTCGAGTCATCGTGTAATTCAAACCTGAAACACTAGGAAAAGAGATTAAATGATAACAAACCGTCCGGAAAACAAACCTAATCCGTCATCGAATGAGGTGAATAATAGGTCAAGAACTTGACCGATCAAAACTGAAATCTTCCCCTGGTAGATGAGATGTTGTTCTGGTCGAGATCCAGAGCAAATCCTAAAACAACTTATGCGCTAAAACAAGTAATGCGGAAATAAAACGACACACAAAGTTGTTACCCAGTTCGGCGTTAACGAGCCTACGTCTGGGGGGCGTTCTCTAGCCCGGTGGATAGCAATTCACTATTATTGAGTATTGCGAGTACAGGGTTTACCGTTTACAGAATCCCTCTTAAACAACCTGAGCCTCGGACACTCTAGTAATTGCAATCTAGGTCTCCCCCTAGATCTTCGCTCCCGCTCCGTATCCACCAGAATGATTCTCCGTGAGAATCAGCGCCTTCTCCCGAATGCGCAGTAACAGAATTTCAGTGCGAGCCTTCAGCTTCGTCCTTCGATCAATCTGTTGAGCACCAATGCAGATTGATCCGAGCGCCTTCAAGTAACCAGTGATGGTTAGTTCTCCAGCCGTATACGTGCGTCGTGAATAACCAGTTACGATTGATTCACCGCCGTTTGCCTCCTCCTCCCTTCAATGAGTATGAGCGTGTATTGTATCTCCGTGAGTGCTTCTAAGAACCAAGTATTAGCACTCCTTATATAGAGCGGTCGAAACCCTAAAACAATAAGGATTCCTAAATTAAACCGCCTCTATCTTTAGGAAATCTTTCCTAATCTCTTGCGCATATCTCTTGTAGATAATCCTCCGTTCGAATCTTCAAACTAGATTAAGCAACCTTCGATTATCTTCTCGACTAAGATAGCTTCAAGTGCAAGCAACCGACTCCAAGGATATTTCCAATAATCCATAAGCACCTGACTCGACTAATATGATTTAGGAAATTCACTACTGCGTCAGAGTTGTGCTAAGTCGGCTTAGACAAGTTTCCAAATCCGAATATGGAAACTTCCAACTTCTGTCCACTGATGTGTAACCGCCTTGATCTGCCAATGGTCGACTAGGTTTCCTAATCTGATTTAGGAAACACTTCTTCTGCTTCAACTTGTTCTAGGACAGTTGTCTCTTCCAGTCTTGAACAACAGCTAGAACAACTATACTAAGTTTTGCCAAACTACATGCCATATAAACTAACAATCTCCCCCTTGGCATTTTTGGCAAAACTACCTATTTGAAGCTACCTGTACTATTAATACAGATGAATCTTTGAGAAGATTTCAAACTCCCTAGCTGTGCTACTAGCTAAGATACCAACTGAAACTTTGAGGAGATTTCAAACTCCTAACACAATAAAAGCACAACGAATCTTTTAAGGAGATTTCAAACTCCCAACATGATAAAAGCACAACGAATCTTTTAAGGAGATTTCAAACTCCAAATTTACTCCCCCTTTTTGCCATAAAGTGACAAGGGAGTGCACAAAACATAGCACGAGTTCAACAATAAAAAAATAGAGAGTTCAAAAAATGTTTGTAGGAAGAGCAGAGTGCATCACCAGAATTAGTAGTCGGACTCCTCATCACTGGGTTCATCATAAGCCGATTCACCATCATCTTCTTCCTCCGGATAGCGCAGGCTCACCAAAAGTTTTGTGATCTTTTTCTTTCTGGCCATGAGCAGCACTATTCTCTCACTCGCATCAGCTAACTCTTCTTCAAGATGTGTGATCATCCTCTTCCGAGTGACAGCAGGGACATGAGCACTTGATGCATCCAGAGATTGCTCAGATAACTTTTTCTTAGGCTTGATAGGAGCATCTAGGTCCAGATCCACAATATGTGAACCAGAAAAGTGCTTGTGATCTGCAAGGAACACCTTTGGATCTCCAGTCAACTTGTCCTGACTTGTTAAGATATCTGGATGTTGTCCTACCACAAGTTGGTGAATCAGCGAGGGGAAACCAATCGGAAGATTGACTTTAACAGAAGATGCATGGCTAGCAATTTGATCGAAAATAAGACGCCCAAGGTCAATCTTTTTCCCAACCCCAAGAGTTTTCAGAATAGCACCCATTGTATGGCCAAGCGTTGTATGATGATTATTCGGCAGCCAGTTATGAACGGCAATGCTGTGGAGCAAGGAGTGCTTCGAAGAAAGCTCCTTCACCGGGAAGGTCATGGTGAACCACTTTGAACGAACACCGCCAGTAAGAGCAACTGCAATCTTGTGACAATTGGGGTTCTCACCAATATTCAAAACTCCTGCTTCAATCCCGAAATAATCATTGATACCATCCGGAGTAATGACCACCTGCTTGCCTCTCACACTAGCCATTCCAAAGGCCGAGTTTTCAATATCTGCAAATCCTTCTGGTAGGTTAGCGATAACTTCCCTCACAAGACTTGCTGCAAAAGGTTTAGCCATTGTAACTGATGGCCACAAATCCACTCCTTTGATCAGACTAACTATCTCCTTGGCTGCATACTTGTCAGCATCCAACACCCTTTCAGCCACGATCTTCCTCTTCTGAACCAGATCCCATTTCTTAGCATGATCATCTGACACAAACCACACACCATTCATCACAACTCCAGATTCAAACTGGACTTTCTTCCCTTTTTCTTTAACCTTGCCTGAAGGAGAACTTTTCTTAGCTTTCTTTACAACTGGTGAAGCAGCCTTCGCAAGACCAGACGCTTCTACCTCATTTGTTTCTTCGACAACAGTAGGAGAAGGTGTCTTTCTCTTCTTTGGCACAACGGCCTTTGTCTTAGCAACATGTTTTGACTTAGTAATTTGTTCCTTACTTGCTGGAACATCCTTCTGAGCTTTCTTTCGCAACTCTGACAGCTTGAGTGAACCATCTCCAGAATCCTTACTCTGCTTCTCCATCTCTTCATCCTCAGCAACTAGATCTGGTTGACTGATATCACCTTCTTTAGCAACTTTAGAAGAGAACTCTTCTTCAACATATTGCTTAACAGCATCAAACAGACTTTGGAGAGACTCATCAACTTTGTCAGACTCCTTATGAGAAGCCTCTTCTTCTTCATCGACCGACACTTCGGTATCTTCTGTTGCAGGCTCAGCTTGCACCTCTGCACTTGAACTCTCAGCAGCTTCTGGAACATCTTCACTAGAATTTCCAGCAGAAGCTATACTCTGCTTGTCTTGACGCACTTCCTTTTCGTCAGACCCAGAAACATGGTGTTTATCAACAGCACCCTCTTCATTACTAACAACCTCATCTTGTTCACTAGATTTTTCATCCTCAAACTCAGACACGATAACCTTACGCTTCACAATCCTGAACTTCTCCTTCACAGGAGTTTTCTTACAAGCAACCATCTTAACCCTTGTACCTTTCATCACAGGAGAGCATTTTTCTAGCGCACCAACTACAACCTCCGACTTTTCTCCAACAATTTCTGAGCCAACCACAGATACACCAGGCAAACTAGGACTACTCATAGTTTTTGTAGATTTGGAAATATTTGAGAGTACCTCTTGTGTCGATTTCTTTGCTGGTTCTTTGGTTGAGACAGGCTTTAAAGCAGACGCCTTTTTGGAGATTTCCTCCGGAACGGATTTAGGAATCTTCTTTTCCTTTGCCTGTACACCTGTTTCCATCACCTTTACCGATTTGACTAACTTCTTCTTCTCAGGAACTGGAACTTTAGGAACCTTTGGGGCAGTCGACTTCTCTACGACATCCGAAGTTGATTTTCCTGTGGGAACTGTGTCACTCGTCAAATTAGGGTTTTCTTTGATAATATTTGGTGCGACAACCGATTTTGAGGATGCGTCAACTGTCGCTGCTTTGGAGCCCTTGTTCTTCCTTGTGGCCACCATTGTAGAACTTCGTCAAGCTTCGTCTAGGGTTTCGTCGGGAGAGAAAAACAGCGAGATACGAACAGTTGATTTTGCAAATAATTTTTGGAAATAAAATTCAGATTTTGGCAACCCATACAGCTTCTGGAGACTCCCCTGGCTGCCACGTCACATACACGAATAAAGAGAATATTTGAATATTTTTTTTGTGAATACTTCTGGAAGACCGAACGTTTCTTCTTGAACCAGCACCTTTCCTCCACGTCAGCCCTAAACAAATCACCTTCTGGCTCTGGCTGACTGACTTGAGCTGGAACAACTTAGTTGTTGGTGACACACAGACCCGCAGAAGATCTAGGTGTCCGAACCCTCGTGTTGTTCAAGCCTCTGATGATGGATTCTGACTGCTGCTTTATCATCTCTTGTTCCAGTCTGTATTGTTCCAGAATTGACTTCTTCCACAACTTCTTGGTGTAACAACCCTCAATATCAATATCATCTTTTCTCAGTATCATATTCTTCCACAACATCTTGGTATAACAACTCTCAAAGTGAGATCCCTTCATGCTGTGTTCCCTTCGAACAAAGCCACTGCTGTGGCAGTCAATCCATGCTGTGAATGTCTTCACATGATGACAGCAGTTCATGACCCTTCGTCTAACATACTTGAAGAGAGATGACTTCATAGAGGCTGGGACACAAGTGCACCTACCCAGAGTATGAGACTGCATCTGACCGACTGGAGTCTTTAGGTCTTTCTTCAGCATATATGGAGTCATGGCAGTGGGTAGACCAGAGTCAACTAAGTAGCAGTTGTTTGATGCTCTCCTTCCAGTGAGAACAATTTGATTCTGGTTGTTTTGTACGATACACTTGTCCTGAGTGAACTGGACCTGCTTATTCCCATCGCACAACTGGCTAATGCTAATCAGATTTGCCTGTAAGCCTTCAACAAGAGACACTTCGGTTAATCTAGGTAGACCTGGAACATTCAATGTTCCTCTTCCAACAACTCTACCTTCTATTCCATCTCTGAACGTCACAGTTTTGCCGTTTATCCATTCTATTTTAGTTAGAAACCCCGGATTTCCAATCATATGTCTAGAACATCCACTGTCGAAGTACCATCTTTGCTTTTCTGGAAGAAACGTTGAGCTGAAAGCTGCGAGACATGTTTCTTTTTGTTTAATTCTCCAGATTTGCTTCATGGGAGGTCTTGATACTTCACGAAGCTGATCCATCCTCCTGATAAAATTGTGGAGTTCAGGGCATCTTGACTTGAGGTGTCCCACTTGGTTGCAGTTGAAACACCTTCTTTTGTCTTGCCTCTTTGAGCGGAAACCAGCTAACAGTCCTTGTGGGGGAAGTTCCTCTGAAACAACCCGTGAGCTAGACCCAGTTTTGTTTAGATCTTCCAGGGTTTTGACAGGGGCTTCCTTGTCTGTCTCAATCTCAATTTTCAACGCATCTATAGTGTTAAGTAGAATTACCTCTTGACGTTTTAATGCGGCATTCTTCTTCTTTAGATTAGACATGTCTTCTGGATGATTACCTTCACTCCTTTCGATCTGCACCTTCAGGGATGAGATAGTAGCAAGGAGTTCAGCCTTCTGAGCATACAGACCATCTCGCTCATCTTTTATTTTAACTACTTGAGCCTGAAGGTCAGTGATAGTTTGTTGAAGTTCCACCTTCTGAGTGACAAGAACTGCGGCATCTTCCCATAATGTTTCTATTTCTTTTGTCAAGTCTGTTAGATTGTTGTGGAGTATCTTGTTCTGCTCAACTTCATTTAGCCATTCCTGGAACAACTCCTTGTACTTGATAGCAAAGTCTTCGTCAATGATTTCTTCATTATTACTGCAACTTGAGTACTGAGTGGGATTTTCCGAGGATGACTCTGACCCTGCCTCGTTACTGGTTTCTCCTTCATTGTTGACATAGGAAGTTAAGGGGACAAAGTTATTAGTCTCACCCTCCTGATCAGATTCACTATCACTCCAACTGACAGCATATGCATTCTTCTTCTTCTGCGTATTGATACATTCAGCCCGAATATGTCCATAACCCTCACATTCTCTGCATTGTATCCCTTTGCCTTTGTTAGGATCGGAGTCTCCAGATTGGTTCTTTTTATATCCTCCATCATTCTTCTGGAATCTTGAGTTAGGCGGCTGACCGGACTCAGTCCCTTTACCGTACTGCCTCCTCATAAACTTTCCAAAGTTTTTGGCAAACATGGCATACTGTTGTTCTGATAGGTCTCCCATCTTGTCTGGCACAACTGAGACTTCGGTTTTTAGACCAACGCTTTTATCCTTCCCGAGTTGATCTTCTTCATTCACGTCCATCTCATGGGACTGAAGAGATCCCATCAGTTCATCCAACCTCATGGTCTTTACATCGTTTGCTTCCTTGACAGCAAGAGCCTTCATAGTGTACCGCTTGGTTAGCGACCTCAGCACTTTCCTTACCAGTGTTTCTTCAGACATTGGTTCTCCAAGCGCGAATGCTTCATTAGAGATGTCGAGAACCCGAGTATTGAAGTCAGCTACTGTCTCGTCCTCCTGCATTCTTAGGTTTTTGAACTTTGATGTGACCGTCTCCATTCTAGAAATTTTAACTTTGGATGTACCTTCATGAGCAGTTTGAAGAATGTCCCAAGCCTTCTTCACAATTTCACAGGTAGAAATCATCTTGAAATTCTTTCCATCAACTCCCGAGAATATGGCATTCATTGCTTTAGAGTTCGCCGCTTCAGCTTTCTTTTGAACCTCAGTCCACTTGTCTTTAGCAAGAAGGCTAACCTTACCTTCTTCGTCGGTAGCCACTGGGTGAGTCCATCCTTGTTCAACAGCTTCCCAGACTGATTCGTCTTGAGACTTTAGAAACGCCTTCATTCGTACCCTCCAGTAGCCATATTTGTTTCCTTCGAGCAGAGGAGGTCTCGTGATGTTCTGCCCTTCTCTTAAATCCATCTCACCAGCCTTCGGATCTTACTCTGTGTGTTGAGTATTTGCTTTGATACCAATTGAAATCTTCCCCTGGTAGATGAGATGTTGTTCTGGTCGAGATCCAGAGCAAATCCTAAAACAACTTATGCGCTAAAACAAGTAATGCGGAAATAAAATGACACGCAAAGTTGTTACCCAGTTCGGCGTTAACGAGCCTACGTCTGGGGGGCTTTCTCTAGCCCGGTGGATAGCAATTCACTATTATTGAGTATTGCGAGTACAGGGTTTACCGTTTACAGAATCCCTCTTAAACAACCTGAGCCTCGGACACTCTAGTAATTGCAATCTAGGTCTCCCCTAGATCTTCGCTCCCGCTCCGTATCCACCAGAATGATTCTCCGTGAGAATCAGCGCCTTCTCCCGAATGCGCAGTAACAGAATTTCAGTGCGAGCCTTCAGCTTCGTCCTTCGATCAATCTGTTGAGCACCAATGCAGATTGATCCGAGCGCCTTCGAGTAACTAGTGACGGTTAGTTCTCCAGCCGTATACGTGCGTCGTGAATAACCAGTTACGATTGATTCACCGCCGTTTGCCTCCTCCTCCCTTCAATGAGTATGAGCGTGTATTGTATCTCCGTGAGTGCTGCTAAGAACCGAGTATTAGCACTCCTTATATAGAGCGGTCGAAACCCTAAAACAATAAGGATTCCTAAACTAAACCGCCTCTATCTTTAGGAAATCTTTCCTAATCTCTTGCGCATATCTCTTGTAGATAATCCTCCGTTCGAATCTTCAAACTAGATTAAGCAACCTTCGATTATCTTCTCGACTAAGATAGCTTCAAGCGCAAGCAACCGACTCCAAGGATATTTCCAATAATCCATAAGCACCTGACTCGACTAATATGATTTAGGAAATTCACTGCTGCGTCAGAGTTGTGCTAAGTCGGCTTAGACAAGTTTCCAAATCCGAATATAGAAACTTCCAACTTCTGTCCACTGATGTGCAACCGCCTTGATCTTCCAACGGTCGACTAGGTTTCCTAATCTGATTTAGGAAACACTTCTTCTGCTTCAACTTGTTCTTGGACAGTTGTCTCTTCCAGTCTTGAACAACAGCTAGAACAACTATACTAAGTTTTGCCAAACTACATGCCATATAAACTAACAAAAACACTCCACACTTAAGATTTGTTCGTCCCGAACAAAGTTAGAACGAAAGGCAGAACAAATGCAAGTCTATATGAGGCTCAACCAACATAAGTTTCTAAGCTACCCACTCAAGTGACATGTGATCAATTCTAACTAAAACAAAGACAAAAAGATAACTCACTGTCGTAGAGGACACGAATGCACTTAGCATATGTATCAAGCCTTAAAACCCCTAGGCTGCCCTAGTAGGACGAGTATAGTCTCGTGAAGGTTTTCAGGAATGGGACTACCTACAAATCCCATGTACAACTAACTAACGTGTATGCATGAATGATGCTCAACGATTCATAGTAAAGTCATGGCATACCTCGGATTCATCGTGTTACCTCGACTTCAAGTCAAACATATTCATCAAAGTGTTCAGACAATCATAGATTAAACGAATTATGCATTCAAACGGTCAGTACACACGGCTAGCAATCGACTAATCACACGTTCTAAATAGTCCTATAGCAACGTGATAAGAACATGAATAGTTACACAAAACATGCTCGCCATTCACCTATGCTATCTAGGGATAGTCCATGGGATCTTGGCGCACGGCTCATTCTCAAGTGCCAAGGACTAGGCAATGACCCGTAAGAGAAGAGGAGCTTGGCTTAAGGTTTTTCTGAAAAATAGTACGGAAGTCACATCAAAATTTTTAGTGCAAGCACGAGGATCGTCCCTTAGTTTCTAGTACCTGAATTCTCAAGACAAGTTATGATTTGCACGCAATGAGAAGATAGAATTACACTACATTAAGCAGGAGGGGGCAGAAACTGTTTCAAGAGTGTTTTCCATACACACGGGGTGACTTTTCTCACCAGGTCCTTGGTATTTTTCGGCTCTCGCAGAACAACAAAAAAAAATTTTCGTTCTAACTGGTTTTCTTTCAAAAACAACTATGCTTGGGGCCAATTTTTCACCCACCTTCCAAAATTAAGAACTTTGTTTTTTAGGGGAAAACTTGAAGGCAATTGTCTAACTCCACACTTAAAGCTTGACATAGTGTATGAATAAAGGCGGGTGCATGCAAATCACAACAAGTATATAGAAACACATACTAGCACTAAGGTCACCTAGAAAAAGAGATGCATATTTAAGTTTTTGACATTTTTGAACCGGTGCCTACTAATTTCAAGTCTCAAACATGCTTTAAGAAATACGTAGAACATGTGATAGGCAAAGGCTAGCAATGATACTGACTCAAGAGAATACACACATGAATAAAACTATTTCAAGTCCTAGACTTTGAATCCAAAAGAGTGTCAATCAGTCAAGGAGTATCGTAGAAAATGAGGATTTCAGTCGCAATACATGGACAGTTGAGCATATGCAAGAGTGAATGTGTGACATGTGATGCGTGTGACTATGCGCTACCCACTCCACACTTAAAAATGTGCTTAGTCCCCAAGAAAAGAAATATTAGATAAGAATAAGTGCATAGGAACTTCACTCGTGCGTGATGGCGCGATATCCATGGAGATTAAGCGATGCCCGGGGAGTGATATGCGACTCGTGAGCTGGTAGATAAATAGATAAAAACATAGAGCTACACGAGTGATAGGTTAGCATCAAAAATTGTGGAGAAAACTGGATATCAATTTCTGTACTCGAGCAGGTCCCGTGACACCTTAACTGTCACGGGATGTCACGGGACTTGGTTTTGTCATCGCCACGGCTTGGTCCCATGACTCCATTGTCCCGTGGCAGACCTTGTGTCACGGGCTGTCACGGGAGTTGCTGCTGTTTCGGCCTTGTCCTTGTGCTAGCACTCCACACTTAGGCTCCTGCAACGAGTACACACACAAAGCACAAATGCAAATAAAAAATGTAGAGAAATAAAACTTACAGTGCGGGTTACTCCCCAAATAGGCCTAGTTTAACGTCTTGGCTAGACTCAGCAAGGGAGATGGTGTCAGTCAACCTTCAAATCCCATTGAAATTTACGTCCATCTAGTTTGACATGAACGTTGAGCATAGCATGTAGTCCCTTCAAAAATTCGAGACCCTTAAGAACCAAGGGACTGTAGAAACCTCCTAATAACAGTTTCAAGACGTAAGGCAAGAACTGTCGAAACTTGTCTGGAGGCTGTGTATCAAGATATATATATTCCTAGCTCCTACGAGAACACTTCCTTTATACTCTTTAGATAAGATCTCAAGTGCATATACTTCAGAATTTCCCTTTACTATCGTATTTAGGCGTATGCGAGGGTCCTCTTCGATTGAACTCAGGTACACATCAACAAAGTCTTCGTACGTGTGATCCTTTGATGGCTCTTTAGCATCCAGAGGAACCGGTGGAATGATGGTCTCTTCTGTATGTTCAGCTAAATGACCTGGTGAAGCAGTTGTAGTGGAGGGAGATGTATCTTCATATTCTGAGACGTCATCAGTATAAAACTCATCATCCTCCAACTCAATGTAAGCCTTGGCAACTGTGCTAAACGCCTCAAAACCGTCCTCACAAACAAGTTGTTCTGGTTTAGAAGGCATTCTCTTATCCCGATCATCTTCCACATGGATTGGAGATAAAACTGAAGATGTATATGCTTCATAGATTTCAACTTCTTGATGGTTGGCCATTACCATCTCAATGTCCTCATCTCTGTATTCATCGGTGGTTGCAATAGCTTGTGCTTCTAACTGGTCTTTCAGTATTCTTTGCTGAATTAGGAGTTGTTCCACCGTCCCCATAATATTATTGAGTCTGGCTTGTCGCTCTTGAGCTCGCCTACTTTGCTCTGCCATGAAACTAGTCAGCATAGACTCTATACGTGATAATTCTCCAGTGTCTTGTGGTTGTTGCTGATAATTGTAATGCCATGAATTCTGACTTTGTTGTTGTTGGGGCTGGTTGTTGTACTGATTACCATGACTGGTTTGCTCTACAAAGTTGGCGTATATAGAAGGCTGCATAGAGGAGTCTTTCTTCATATTTTTTATTTCAGCAGCAAGCAACTTTACTGCGTTGGTTAACTCAGCGATATCCTTTGTTCTATCGGCGAGGTAAGGATCATGCACACTCCTCTTGTCCTTAGGATTACCTCGATCACTCGTCCAGAGGTGGTGGTCGTGAGACTGTTGCTGCTGCGAGTAATTCTGGTAGTCCTCATAATAATGACCATCTTGCTATGGATGTGAATCATAAAACTGATGCTGCTGCGACTGATCTTGGTAACTCTCATAGTAGTGGTCATCTTGATAATATGGTTGATCATAGAACTGATTTTGATTTCCTTCCCAATTTGCATCATACGAATATGTCTGACAATAAGGCTCTTCCCTTGGGTAGGCGTCTTGATGACCAAAAGAGTACATACTCGCAACATTCAAAATAAAGATGATTAGTGAAGGTCAGAAGTATATAGAGAATGTACAAAGAAGTAATAAAAAGAATGAAATAGTCTAAACTACACTCGTTAAATCTAATATCACACTAAGCGCTGCTCCCCGGCAACGGCGCCATTTTGACAATCGTATTTTTAACCCTTTATAGTTGTCAAATTAAGTGTTTTAGGGGTCAAGTCGTAGTCAAACAAAATTTACACCTTGGTAAGCCAAGGGTCGATCCAAGGAGCAATTCGTTTGAATACTAGCTAACAAGTGACTTATTTAGCTATTCCGATTGAAAAAGGTTTTTGTTGTGATTTGAATCGTAGCAATTAAATAACAGAAATTAAACGTGCAGAAAGTAAAGGTTGTGCTTTTATCAGAGGAAGAATTCCAGAATCCATACTTCACCCGTGCTAACCCCGCTAATCATGCAATCATTCTACGTTGATTATTCATGCTATCGAATATGGAATATAACCGAAATAACACTAGACAAGCCGCTCATCCACGGATCATTATCTAGATTAATCTCAATCGTTGAACGCCGCCCATCCACGGATTATCAACGATCTCGATTTATTAAACTAAAGGTTTTCCTATTAACTCATGTAAACATGACCAAATATCAATTTCATGTAATCCGGTTAATCCCTAGGGCCCATCCACCTTTCGGCATATAACCTAAATACGTTCTAGCAATGCAAACATACCCTTTGATGTAAATACTTGCATAGAACGATAATATTAAGCACACAATGAAATTGAATAATCGAATCGCATAAATAACAACTTTAATTGATCACATGAAGAGTTAGGGTTACATAGCACGGGATCCGTAGGATCCCAGAATAAGAGGACTACTCACTATTCATGGTGATTAAACCAAAACAGTGTATAATGAAGGAAAGAAACGAGTAAACCGTAAACGATGTAGCTCGATGATCCTCACAATGAAAGCTTTGTCTTCTTTCCCAAGTTAGGGTTCTGTTCTCCGAAAAATAGCACACCTTCTGATTTGGTCGAATTCTCCTTTTATATCGAGGTTCCCGAAATTGCCAAAAGTTTACCGAAATTGCCAAAGGATGAAATTTGGAAAGTCCCATGACAGCTGATCCGTCACGGGGTGTCACGGGCTGTCACGGGATCTAAGAATTGCAAGGCCATGGCGTAGTCCCGTGATGCCTTCATTGTCCCGTGACAGGCCTTGCGTCACGGGGTGTCACGGGTCCCAGGAATGTTGCTGCTACGCTGAGTCCCGTGATGCTTCCTTGTCCCGTGACACATGGAGGTGTCACGGGGTCTGGGCCAAAAGTGCTCCTTTGGGCTGATTTCTTCATCTTTTCATGCAATCAGGTCCATGTCGAGTCATCGTGTAATTCAAACCTGAAACACTAGGAAAAGAGATTAAATGATAACAAATCGTCCGGAAAACAAACCTAATCCGTCATCGAATGAGGTGAATAATAGGTCAAGAACTTGACCGATCAGTGCCTAACCTAGAAGTCTATTCATTTTTGAAGCAAGGCTTTTGAAAAATGGTTACAGCTTTTTTCACAAAAACGTCGTTCGATCACCTATGCTAGCTAGGGCTAGTCCATGGGCTCACAATATAAACTCATTTCCAAGTTTTAGACGATAAAGTCGTAATCCATAAGGAAAGAGGAGTTTGACAACAAGAGTTCTTAAAACAAGCATAAACCAATCAATAGCTTACGTTAAATCACAAGGGTCATCCTAAAGCTCAACTTGCTAGCACACAATGCACGTGGTGAACTCACACATGTAAGAGATGATGGAAGGGCATAAAGTCAAGTTTAAGTGGTTTTTACTTGGCCTTTGGCCTACAAATGCTTTCGAGGGGGAACTTTTCTTCCTAACCCCCGGCATTTGTATGTTTTGGAGCAAAACTTCTCGTGTACATCGAGAGAGTTCTTAGTCGGGGTTTTGCCCTCTTTGACCAAGTAGTTTTTTTTAATGGGGGGGCCTATTTTTCGTCCTCTTTTGACTCCACACTTAAAACTTGACAATATGCCCAATGTGAATATGGAATGTGTGAGAAACAACCACAAACAAGGCACGAGGCAAGAGAACTAAAGTCACCTAAAAGCAATCGAGAGGTTTAAGTTTTTCATGAAGGTTTTAAAAGTGTGCTTGATAAAAACTTTTCAAAGCATGCGCGAAAAATACTTAGATTGCTAGATAGGCACAAGATAGCAATGAATATTGATTCACAAGAATGGGCATTCAATAGAGCTAGTTTGGTTGTAGACTCTAAATCATGTAAAAGTGAAATGTAAGCTAGATGTGACTTATAGAAGTTGAGAAATGATAGTCACAAGCCTTTAGTAGTATAACACTCATAAAATTGGGATAAAGCATGATGAATGCAAGTGTCCATTCAAAAATGATAGGCATGGCATGATATGAGTGAACTATGCGATTACCCACTCCACACTTAAAATCTAGCTTAGTCCCTAAGCGCAAACAACAAAGAAAATGAGATATAGTCGCATAGGAACTCCCCTCGTTTGTAGATGTGCCCCCTTGAATAATAGAGACGCCAATGTGCTAAGCTTTATCACACATGATGCAAATACTTTTCTTGATGACAATAGAACATGAGAGGTTAAATGTAACAAGTGATAGATAAAGAAATAATAACAAACTCAAGTATGAGCAATATGGTATCACAAGGTCACAAAACAACATCATAGCATATATGTTTAAGAGAGTTCAAACGAGGAAAGTAAACTACATCTTCCTTCATGCACAAGGTGTCTAAGTTATAGTAACAAAGTGGTTCCAATACAACAATATAAAGCACATGAACACTAAGGGGCGACATCATTATTCATAGACAAATACAGGGGAGGTGGAGGGGCTTGGGCGATATGAATTAGGATTGGAGTGAGTTCCACTCACTCCACACTTAAGATCTCACTCTCTAAAGACATAGCACACGCCAAACTTAATATTCAAGTCACACTCAAGTCATGCAATGGTTATGCCAAATAATTAAGCATTAAGAATATGAATAGACAACTTACAACCGGGTTACCTCCCGCGAGGGCCTAGTTTTTCCCGTCTTGGCAAAGACGAAGCAAAGCGCCCCATAGTTACACTCGTGAGAAGTCCTTTGCTAGGATCCCTTCTCACGGGGCCTTGGGCATTTGGCGTGTCAATCCACCTTCAAATCCTATTTGAATTTCTTCCCATCAAGTCTACAATGGACTTTCCTTTGGGACTTTGACCCCTTCAAATATGAAGATCCCTTTAGGACAAAGGGGTCATTGGAGCTCCTTTTGAATAATCTTTCAAAGTAGGGCAAGAAGCTCCAAAACTTGTCTCGAGACGTCGTAGTGAAGAAAGGGTTTTCATAACTTGTCTCGAGATTGATGGGCACACCTTCCTTGAGTTTTCTAATTATTTCCTTGGGTGCCCACTCCTCGATATCCCTTATTAAACCTTCATTTGCTCACGTGCGAGGTGCCTCTTCCTTAAATCAAGTAAAAACATCGAGAGATTGAATTTGGTTTAATAGTCGCACGCCTTAATCTAATCATCTAACATAATTGTTTTTGTATGAAATTGAACTCTTGGAGTCTAAAAACACATATGAGTGAAGTAGTTCCCTAGAGTACACCTTTTGCCTTGGTAGTGACACTATCTCTAGATTCCCTAGATTGTTTACATCGTTTATATGCATGTGCTCTAGCAATCACATCAAAACCAACCTTTCGCAATTAGAATAGACTTATCGGAACAAAATTGAATAGTGCATAAGTTTAAACTTGCTCCTTGGACGACCCGGTACTTACAGGTCTTATAAATTGTTTTTGATCAAATATCTTGTCTTCGAATCACATAGATTTGTAAGTGCATAATATTACAACTCATCACCACCCCCCCCCCCACTTTCTCTCCGAATTGTGTACGTGGTTATATTTTCAGAAAACAATATAATGTGAAAAAATTTAATTAATGCAATTAGTGTATTCAAATGAAATAGTAACCACAGGGGAAAAATGCCCAATACTAAAATTAAAAAAAGTTATTGCTTACATCCTTCGAATATATGTGACACGTGAATAAAGTTGCATATTTTAATGTCTACTGTACTACAATTATAATAAGCGTGCGCACATTTATTACAACTTATTTGGAAGTTATTGTCAATGCGTCGTGGACTTGTCGGCATTTACCTTAACATTCACTCAGGTAATATCAGGACACGGGAGTTGGAACGACTACACCAAACAGATACATGTAAACAAAAAATTTTGTTCAGTTACAGACAAGGCAGACATAAATAATTGAAGCATCTCGAACAACACGAGTAACACATTTTAAAGTACCAACACGGAACCAACTTTCATCATCTCTTTGCGGCCCTCTTCCCACACAGCAGTGCTACGAATTGCTACTCGAACTACTGCGGTTGGGTCCTTCAAAAAATTACTGTAGCGTTACAAAAAGGATGATCATATTAAATATAATTATGCAAATTAATTTCTACCTTCAAAGTGACAAAGAACCCACCATATATCCCAATTCAAAGCACAAGTCTCAATCACCGCCGCAATCTATGGAAATAAGTACATGGATGAGTAAATAAATATTAAAGTAAGTACGGTATTTATGTAGGTTGATTTGTTAAAATTGAACTTTATCAAGTTTTTTTGGGATTGTTTGGTGTTATCTGGCATAATGGGGTGTTCAGTACACCAAATTCAAATTCAGTTATCCACATGAATAGCGTACTGGAAGCGAATTCGAAAGCATCCAACCAGTTCTTCTTTGAAAGAAAAAAAAACTTTTGTACAGACCTTTCTACTCGTCTCCGCCAATGCTTCCCTCAAATACTCGTGTGTAGATTGCACTGGTATGTAGCCATCCGCATTCAATCTTCCACCTGGGTGTTGACGCATCAATTCGGCAATGCGACCTGCCGGCCCTGGAATACATTGACGGGGATCCATAAGAATATTAACTTTTGGTACACCGAATTGGGGAATGGAAGAGTAATAATTATGAAACTGAAAACACATATGTGTTGATAAGTATAAAAGAACTCTGCCGACACAAATTAGAATGTGGCGCTATTCTAAAGAAACGACTCTGTTGCCATATTTTCCCATAACACCTTCAGATTTTATCAGTCGACAGTCCAGCGGTATTTCGGCAAGTTAGGCCCTGTCCACATTGACTTGTTTTTTTGACTTGTAAGTTAAGTTATGTTAATATCAGTTAAGATAAGTTAAGATCAGTTAAGATAAGTTAATATCAGTTAAGATAAGTTAAGATCAGTTAAGATAAGTTAAGTTACTTTTAACATACCATCATACTATTTATCATACCATCAAACTATTCACCATCATCATATCATCATCATCATACTATTCATCATCATCATCAAACCATCATCATCATCATCATACCATCACACTATTCATCATCATACCATCATCATCATACTATTCATCATACCATCATCATCATCATACTATTCACCACCATCATCATCATACTATTCATCATTCCATCATCATCATCATCATACTATTCATCATACCATCATCATCATACTATTCACCATCATCATACCATCATACTATTCATCACACCATCATCATTATCACACCATCACCATCATCATACTATTCATCATACCATCATCATACTATTCATATCATCATCATCATACCATCACACTATTCATCATACCATCATCATCATCATAAAATTACTATTCATCATCATAAAATTACTATTCATCACCATCATCACCCCCATCATCATCATCAGTATATTACTATTCATCATAAAATTACTATTCATCACCATCATCACCCCCACCATCATCATCAGTATATTACTATTCATCATAAAATTACTATTCATCATCATAAAATTACTATTCATCATCATCATAAAATTACTATTCATCATCATCATAAAATTACTATTCATCATCATCATCACCCCCATCATCATCATCAGTATATTACTATTCATCATCATAAAATTACTATTCACCATCATCATAAAAGTACTATTCATCATACCATCATCATAATATTACTATTCATCATCATCATAAAATTACTATTCATCATCATCATAATATTACTATTCATCATACCATTATCATCATACTATTCACCATCATCATAATATTATTATTTATCATTATCATAAATATTACTATTCATCATCATCATAATATTACTATTCATCATACCATCATCATCATACTATTCGCCATCATCATAATATTACTATTCATCATACAATATAAGTTTCAGTTAAGTTAAGATAAGTTAATATCAGTTAAGATAAGTTAATATCAGTTAAGATAAGTTAAGATCAGTCACTATAAGTTAAGATCAGTTAAGATAAGATAAGACACTATAAGTTTCAGTCAAAGTGGACAGGCCCTTAGTCCTTCTCACCAAATTTGCTTCACAATATCCCCAAATATTTTGTCAGGCTTTACTAATGCAATGGGGTCCAACAATAATGCATTCCGTGGCCCAGAGTGAAACCGAAACCTCTGAATTGTATATGTTACAATGACTATATTATTATCTACTATGTTGGTAATAATGCAATACACGAATACACCAACGGCTCAAATTTGCACGATTTAAATTTAACATTGTACAATATTATTTAGTGACCCGCTCGTAAAAATTACATACGTTGTGATGAATGTAAGTTGAAGGATAGAATAATAAAACACTCAAATTGAAAAATACAACCAACGAATAACGATAACACAAATAATATTGGCGACTAACATTACAACAACTAATAACATTACAACAACAACCAAAAAATAAAACCGGCATATGGTGTGCACCCCGTTACTCACCACTGGTGGATTCTCGATTTGTAAGAGACCCTTTAGATGGGATTGTTGAGTACTTTGTCCCTGTCCCTTTTCGTTGCGCTTCTCGTCCCCTTTCACATTTCTGTCTTCAAGTCAGTACCATCCCCACTTTCCTCTTCATCTTTGTATTTCGCCCAATTGTATTATGGTTCCGTGTACAAGCGAATCCCAAATCACAATTATATATTCCACGTTGATCGGAGCAACGACATGAATCAGAATCAGTTGTGTCGTTAAAAATACCTAAAACGACAAACCAATCAGAACTCATGTAGGAAATAAAAATATGTACCTAAAATGTAATTCAAACTAAACTTGTATATTTTAAAGGGAAAAGTACACATTGGTGCCCCGAACTACCGTCATTTTCTAATTGGAGGTCCAAACTATCAATTTTTCCAATCAAGGGTAAAATAAAAAATAAATTGACCAATTTTCGAAAACAAAGCATCGTAGCTAGACCGTGATTAAATTGCGAACTCAATATGTGAACATTGTTGAAAATAACCCAATGATCGGATCATAAACACTACATGTAATTAATCGAACTTTCTTATTTAACACAAATAGACATTTTTATTGAGTCATCATTAACTGGGTTCACATGATTGAGTTCACAATTTAACTACGGTGAACCTACGGTGCTTTGTGTTCGAAAATTGGTCAATTTATTTTTTATTTTGCCCTTGATTGGAAAATTTGATAGTTTGGACCTTCAATTAGAAAAGGACGGTAGTTCGGGGCACCAATGTGTACTTTTCCCTATTTTAAATGTATGACATGTACTTATATATAGGGCATTTTTAGCCATTAATAATCCAACACAATTCCAGCAAAGTTCCGAGGATGAGAACATATGGCAAGCAAGGGCGAATCTAGGAATGAAAACTTAGCCGGGCTAAAAAAAATTTGTTTGGTTATATACGTTTTGAACAGTACTAGACAATAAATATTATGTAGCTTGGTGGGAGATTGGTTATATTTAACATAGTGGGATTGCTGGGTTCGAATTTGCGCGTTTAACATTTTATTTTGTTATACATTTGTGGTTTCGTATAATATAAGTTGTATACCCGCTAAAAGGCAGCTTATTGTCTTTAGTCCAGTGGGTATGCAAGCATATTTCAGTCTGGTCACCTGTGTTCGAATCTTGGCTGAAGCTAGAAACTTTTGGATTTTCAAAATTCTACCCGGGCTGCAGCCCACCGGCGACATTCGCCCCTGGTGGCAGGAATCGTGCCGTATATGCATGATTTATTCCGACGAAACTCCGTGGCATTTTTTGTTGCCGGATTATATTTCCCCGGAATAAATGTGTTTTTTTATTAGGAAAAAAATGTGTTGTGATCAATGTTCCAAAAAACGCTAGACGGGTGATAAGTCGTATTTATACGACTCGTCGAGTCAGCTAATTCCATCTATTTCGACACTTTTAAATTCGAACAGTTACTTTTTAGTATGGTTTTGCATTTCAGGTGTTTCGGAAGCTCTAGGAGGAAACGTGCATAAAAGACGGCATTTTATGCCGAAAACACCACAATGGCAGATCAGACATTTGGACGCTTGACGGAGCGCTGGGAATGGACCTTTGATCAGAAAAATACGAGCAACATGGCGTCGCGTAGCTGACTCAATTCCCTACAACTCTCTAGTTCATACCGAGAGCATCCGAGGTCATTTGGAGGGTCAAAACGAGAGTCAAAGTCGGAATTGGCGCGCAGAAGAGAGCAGCAACTCAGACCGGATCACGGACGCAGGCAATTTTAACTCACCGATAAAGTGTTCATGGTCCGCGCCTTAAATGTTCATGGTCCGCGCCAGTTAAAATGTACACGGTCCGCGTCGATGACGTCATCAACACTATTTGATGACGTCAGCGAGTCCGAAATTTGGAAATTTCAGCCCAAATCAAACTTGGAAACCCTATCTTTTTTTATAAATAAGATGTTTGGGTTAGGGTTTCCATCATCCATCATTCCACGAAGACCAAGACGGCTCTGGAGAAGACGAAGCTTTCGACGAAGAGGAAAGATTTTTCTACTTTTAATTATGCGTCTTTTCATGATTATGTGTAGCTAAACCCTTAATTCAGTTTAGGGTTTCGCATATTGTGACGCTAGTTTTGAGACTCTATTCTTAATGCTATTTCATATTTTACTAGTTCTTGTGCTTATCTCATGAATTAACTTGTTAGATTAAGTGGAAGCTTTGTCGCAAAGCTTAATTGAGCAGTTAATTCTTACCGTTAATATCTACTGGAAACTTTGTCGTAAAGGTAGGTCGTAACACCTAGGCTAAATAATACCTTTGTCGGATTATTAAGTTTAGGAAAGAACTAGAAGTCTAACACCTTTGTCGGGTTAGGTTGTGGTGTGTCACCTTTGTCGGGATACTTAGGGTTGTTACCTTTGTCGGAATGACCACACTTAGAAACATGAAATTAGATCATTAGCAGTCGATGATAAACGTATCACAATAGAAACCCTAGACTGAGTTTTCTCTCTGATTGAATCTTCGTCATTATTTCCTTGCTATTTTCTCTTTTGCACTTGCTCACAATTACTCACAAACCCCAATTGCTTTATTTACAGAACAACAAGTAACCTCACCAGCTCCCTTGGGTTCGACCCTTGCTTGCCACTTTACTAGGTTTCTCGCAAGGAAAATATAAATTTAAATTTGAGACGTCAGACGACGCGTGTCAAATTTTGGCGCCGTTGCCGGGGAGCTGCGCTTCGGTGAAGTTGTTCTTTTTATTCTTTTTATTTTTTTTTTGTTTTTTTTAAATTTAGTCTTGCTTTATGGTTCACCATGTCTTCTTATTATAGTAGAGAGCCTTGGAACTATGAGGAGTTTTCCCCACCATCCTTCCAACTTCAAGTCTGCGAGAAGATCATCAACCTCAAGCAATCCCGGGACCAAACATTGGACGAGTACTTGTCGTACTTCGATTCCATTGTGACGAGCTGCCCGCACCATGGATTCACAAACCTCTATCTTCTTCAAAGGTTTCTAGGTGGAATGATGCCACATGAGTGGAATTGGCTTAATGATGCGGCGGGAGGCTCGGTGAATAACTTAGATATGGACGATCTTTGGCACTTGATAGATGATTTGGCCGAGAGGTCAAAAGAAAATCAGGCCAAGCAGCTCGAAGAACTGGCCAACACGGTGCACCAAATCCAGGCCGAAGCCGAGGAATCATGGGCAATAGTAGAGGCGGCTCAAAAAGAAGCTGCATACCGGATCAATGAGATGCTCAACATGAAGCCAAGGGTCAGCAAGGAGGAGCCTAGATCAAGTTACACCGAACCAACAGAGGATAAGGACCCATGGATGACTGAAGAAAAGCTCAATTCAGATTACCCCGGGCATTTAGAAGGAAACGGCCCACTGGCGCCTGAAGAAGAGCCGGCCGAGCCACTCGAATCGGACCTCATTACTAAGCTGCCCGAGACAGTTCCGGTGCTCGCTGCCGAAATGCCCGAGATCGTGCCTGACATCATATGCAACACCTCCATCACAACCACAGCGTCGCAGACAGTGCCTAATCCGGAAGAGAACATCAGCACATTGGCCATGATAGACGAACCAGAGGTAGAAAACAGAGAAGAGGTGGCGAATTCAGAGGGGATCGCGGATGATGTGCATATTAACGTCATCCGCGGACAGCTAACATACACAGAACCCGCGGAGATAACATTTGAAGAACCCGCGGAGGAATAGCTGGCCGCGGACGAAGTACATGTTGTAGCCGCGGATGAAGAAGACTTTATCGATCCGCGGATGGAACACTTAAAGTGTTCTTCACCCGCGACCTGGTCTGATATGAATTCGAAAACTGATCCTTCTTTATCTTTTTCTGTACAGGTAAGAGCTCCGGAAGAGCATATGATCAACCAGAATGAGCTAGATGGCGAGTTGGAGGTGAAGCATGAGCCAGAGAAGCCAACGAGGGAGCACTCACTCGCTACGAGTCAAGGAGCACCGCCTGAAAAGTGTAAGAACCCAGGTGTCTTGACAGTCACCCGTGATGTCGGTAAAACCCTCATACACCACTGTTTAATCGATTTGGGTGCTAATATTAATGCCATGCCATACTCTTTATCGTGCTCTTTGAAATTGGGACCATTGAAATTCCCTAAACTATTGGTAGAGTTAGAAAATACATCGCGTGTTCGTCCTGTTAGTTTACCTGAGGATCTAACGCTCCATGTTGGAGATATTGCTGTTCTTGTAGACTCATATATTTTGCAGATTGGAGATGCTAGAGATAATGATCATCGATCACTTATTCCGGGACGACCACTCCTCTCTGCCACAAAGACGAAGATTGACATGGGAACATGCCTAAAGTCGCTTGTGTTTGACGGCAAGATACTTAACTTCCAAATTGATGAAGTTGCCAACCGTTCATATATGAAGAAGCGACCGAGACATGGCATGTTTGAATGGAAACCAGGATGGAGAAACACTAGAGCACGACTCGATGGACCTGTAACTATAATCAAGGTATCCTCGCCAACTCGGAAGGATGTAAAGGCGAACCCGCCTGATCGATGGAGAGCAGACATGAACACACCATCACATAATGATTTTGGGCAGGTTGAAGGAATAGCTGAGGCGAAATTTGACCTCACACGTCCATGGGATCCTAACTTGTGATTCCTAAAGAGGTAACGTCGAGCCAATGACGTAAAACAAAGGCGCTCGCAGGGAGGCAGCCCGGCAAATTTTTTGCTTTCTCATGTTATTTCGTTTTTCTTTTTATTTGAGTCTTGAGTCATATGTCTTCACATTGTCGTCTGGGAAAGAGGAACATTTTTATGCAGGAAACAGGTGCAACTCAGAGCAGGTTGCGGACCACGTGCACATTATCCTCCGCGGATGGAGTTAAGTTTAAGTGTTGACCGCGGGGTTAAAATGGGCGTGATCCGCGGTTGACCATGGTTGACCGGCGTTGACTGACTCGTTTGACCAGAATTCTCATCTTCACACGACGAAACGAGGGGAGTACATGTTCACTTTAATCTCTTCCTTTTCCATTTGTTGCATGCATAGCTGTGTCTTTGAATTTCAGTCGTGCCGTGAGGACACGTCAGCTCAAAAGTGTGGGGTGGGAGAGTCAGTTTGTTGTGTCAGCACGTTTAATTTTTGCACCTGCATAGTGTCAGCACGTTTCCCTTTATAAAAAATTGGAAGTATGAAATTTCTCTCTATTTCCTAGATTTGCAGTATTGGATGTTGATAATGTGAAATAGATAGAGCCGATTACATGCATGCCTCTTGTGAAATTAGAATTGTGCGATTACATGTGAACCTAACCCATCACGTGCCTTTGTAAGTTGAGATAAACAGGGATGTGGAGTTGATAGAAACGTCCTAGAGAGACTTGACAAAGCATTCAAAGGACCGAATTCAAGTTATATGGTTATGTGGATTTCGTGGAGGCTAGCACTTCGAGGCAACATGGTTACGAGTCTGCTCCGCCACTGCGGTACTTTTTGCGGTTGGTTGGGACGGGAATACATCACACCGTCCAAACTCTAGTCCAAGTAGCCGGGAAAATAGTCAAGCGACCCTTGGCTTGACTCGCGTCAAAAGGACAATGATGAGTGAGAGCAAGTAGGTTCGAGCAATCACAATCCGCAACACAAGGAAACAAATTCGATCAATTGTGAAATCTTACACCGCAATAAAGTGAAGTGTCCCATTGATACATCAAACCGAGTCACTACAAGCTGTCCGAAAAGTACTCAAACACCTTGAAGCTCGAATCAATCACGTGCAAGAAGAAGCAATGAAGCGTAACCATGTAGCAAGAGTTCGGAACCAAGAGTGCGGTTCATGGGTCTAAAAAGGACTATCTCCCGAGACATCCGAATTGATTTGCATCTCGGCCCAAAGGTAACACGTATCATTAATCCATGTTTGAGCACAAGACTTTTAGTGACGAGTATGCATGGAAAGGTGAAGTCTAGACTAGCGACTCATATTCATGTAGCATTATTTAGGACGTCGAAGAAATTGTGGTGTTACATTTATTTTCCTTCTATGACTTAGTTCTTGTTCGGGACGAACAAGTTTAAGTGTGGGGTGGTTTGATGAGTCGTATTTATACGACTCGTCGAGTCAGCTAATCCCATCTATTTCGACACTTTTATATGCGAACAGTTACTTTTTAGTATGGTTTTGCATTTCAGGTGTTTCGGAAGCTCTAGGAGGAAACGTGCATAAAAGACGGCATTTTATGCCGAAAATACCACAATGGCAGATCAGACATTTGGACGCTTGACGGAGCGCTAGGAATGGACCTTTGATCAGAAAAATACGAGCTATATGGCGTCGCGTAGCTGACTCAATTCCCTACAACTCTCTAGTTCACACCGAGAGCATCCGAGGTCATTTGGAGGGTCAAAACGAGAGTCAAAGTCGGAATTGGCGCGCAGAAGAGAGCAGCAACTCGGACCGGATCACGGACGCAGGAAATTTTAACTCACCGATAAAGTGTTCATGGTCCGCGCCTTAAAGTGTTCATGGTCCGCGCCAGTTAAAATGTACACGGTCCGCGTCGATGACGTCATCAACACGTTTTGATGACGTCAGCGAGCCCGAAAATTGGAAATTTCAGCCCAAATTAAACTTGGAAACTCTATCTTTTTTTATAAATAAGATGTTTGGGTTAGGGTTTCCATCATCCATCATTCCACGAAGACCAAGACGGCTCTGGAGAAGACGAAGCTTTCGACGAAGAGAAAAGATTTTTCTACTTTTAATTATGCGTCTTTTCATGATTATGTGTAGCTAAACCCTTAATTCAGTTTAGGGTTTCGCATATTGTGACGCTAGTTTTGAGACTCTATTCTTAATGCTATTTCATATTTTACTAGTTCTTGTGCTTATCTCATGAATTAACTTGTTAGATTAAGTGGAAGCTTTGTCGCAAAGCTTAATTGAGCAGTTAATTCTTACCGTTAATATCTACTGGAAACTTTGTTGTAAAGGTAGGTCGTAACACCTAGGCTAAATAATACCTTTGTCGGATTATTAAGTTTAGGAAAGAACTAGAAGTCTAACACCTTTGTCGGGTTAGGTTGCGGTGTATCACCTTTGTCGGGATACTTAGGGTTGTTACCTTTGTCGGAATGACCACACTTAGAAACATGAAATTAGATCATTAGCAGTCGATGATAAACGTGTCACAATAGAAACCCTAGACTGAGTTTTCTCTCTGATTGAATCTTCGTCATTATTTCCTTGCTATTTTCTCTTTTGCACTTGCTCACAATTACTCACAAACCCCAATTGCTTTATTTACAGAACAACAAGTAACCTCACCAGCTCCCTTGGGTTCGACCCTTGCTTGCCACTTTACTAGGTTTCTCGCAAGGAAAATATAAATTTAAATTTGAGACGTCAGACGACGCGTGTCAGCGGGCATCGGGCGGAAAGGGTCTCCAAGGATTAATCGGGGCCTAGGCGGGGATTAATCGGTTTTGAATTTTTAATATTTTTAAATATATAATTATATATACATTATTTAATATACAAATTTCTTCCTCCATATTCTCCAGAATGTAAACTTTTAATCAATTCATGGGTTCAAGCACATTGCAAAGAAATATGAACATTTAATCAAATCCAAATTATGAAAAATAAGAAACATGCAGCAGAAACAATACAAATTGAAGCATTGAAATCTAAATCCCTAGTTTCAATAAGTTAATTTTTAAAAATTAACAAAAAAGCCCTTCAAGTTTGACTATTGACATGTAGTTGACCGTTCCGCCTAGAAATTGATTTAGATAGCCCAGAAGCCGAATTAACCGCACAGGACCGCCCAGGCGCCGCCCAGACCGCCTAGGCACCGCCCAGGACCGACCAGGCGCCGCCCAGGACTGCCCATCCGCCTAATTGCATAAAACGGAACGGGTTCTAAAAAAAGGCGGCCTAGGCGACCGTTTTTTAGAACACTGGTTGTGATGATGACTATCGGCGGACACATGACACCTTACCTATACGACATTCTTTTTGACATAGATAAGAGTGACTGATAAAGACAATCAACATATCACTTATAATCTAATGGTTCCATGTCCATTCTACCATTAAGCCACACTCAAACTTCAAGTTATTTTCTTGTTCTGATTTTTAATTAACTTGTTTTCAGACCACTAAACTACAAAAAATAAATTTTAATACATCTTTATTAATTAAATTAACCTAAATTAGTCTAAATTTTATCATTAATTATTGAATTATATTATCATTTTATTTCTTTCTGCTCTCTGGAGAGTTTATGCCTTTAGGGCAACCGCAGTAAGGGAGCAATAAGCAATAAGCAAAAATAGCATTTTTTTCATAAAAGTCATGTAGCAATGCAGAGCAAAAAGCAATGAGCGAAAATGGCTTTTTGCTCTATATATTTTAATGCAGCAAGAGAGCAAAGAGCTAAGAGCAAAATGCAACATTTTTTATAGTCAAAATGCAACATTTTCTTCCATAAATACGTAGCCAAGATTCTTTAATTTTTCATCTTTTTGTTTTGCCCCAAGATTCTTTTATTTTTCTTTTATTTTTTTTGTCCATCTAACGTTCATTTTTTGACATTTCTAATTTTTAGTTCTTTCAAAACCAACAAAATGTAATTTACTTTTTTTTCTTCATAAATACATGTGGAGCCCACTTATTGCTTTCCTATCTCACACCCTCTCCATTATTGCTCACCTATCAAGTATTGCTTTTTGCTCTCTTTTTTGCTCACTTGCTACATGAGAGCAATAAGCAATAAAATCTCTCTATTATTGCTTATTGCTCTCTTTGCTGCAGATGCTCTTATAGAACGCCAATGACGATAGATGGTCGCAAAGTCAGGAAGGCTCAAACCTCAAACTCAAACAAAATGGTTTGAGCCCAAATGAAAGGAAGTCTCATGAGTTGAGCGCCGGATAGATTGAGGCCCATGTATATTGAGCTTTTGTGAAGAACTCAGAAAGATGTAGGCTTCTCAGGTTTCAAGTCTAACATCTCTATCAAAACCAAAACCAAAAAAAGTCTAGTCTTTATCTTTAACATGTGAATGCTTATTATCAACAAAAAAAACATGTGAATGCTTATTATCAACAAAAAAAAACATGTGAATGCTTATTATGTTCAGATATTTGTTTGCCTTGCTTTGTATCCAAACCAATGAATATTCTTGTGGTGCCCACTTCCAATACTTCCGGAAAAGATTTTGGGTTCTTCTTCATTCATTCATTATTGTAGCTAAAAACCATCTCTGTCTCTTCAAATCTCACCCATGAATGCACACTCTCCCACACCTTCTTCCTTCAATCCAAAAACCAATCTTAGAGCACCATCAAGACCAACTGCATTCCTGGCAACAACAAACAATGAGACCATCAGCTTCAGCATCAAGCTCAACATGTATGTTTCAAACTCTGCTCATCTCAATTCTACCAAAAAGTTTTTTATGGTGTTTATCTTGCCTGCAGTTGTAGACAAGGCAGGCTGAGATGGGACAGTAGGTCATTTGTTGCTACAAAATCTAGGATTACCGCAGCAAAACACAAGGCCGATTTTCTGAAATTGTCTAATGGACCACTAATTACCAAGGCTTCGAAGAAGAAGGGGACAGTAGCTGGGGCTGTTGCTCTGATAATCGGAACAAGTATTGGCTCAGGTATACTGGCACTCCCCAGCAAGGCTTCACCAGCTGTAAGCCTCTTTGGCCACTATTATGCAGAAACATATATAGATAGTATCACTAGGCTTACACTAATTTGCTATGCAGGGACTTATTCCAAGTTCAATCGCGATGATCTTATGTTGGGGATTTCTTCTCATTGAAGCTCTACTGCTTGTGGAAATCAATGTAACCCTGTTGAAAAAAACGGTAAAAAATGAAACGGATGACGGTGAGTTGCAGGCTATTTCTATTAGGACAATGGCACAAAAGACCGTAGGTGAACTCGGTGGGAACCTAGCTTCTGTTACTTATCTTTTCTTGGGTTATACTTCAATGGTGGCTTACAGTTCCAAGGCTGGGGAGATACTCTATCACCTCATAAACATACCGCAGCCAATTTCAGGTTTCTTGTTCACAATAGTATTCACCATTCTTATATCTGTTGGAGGGACTAGAGCTACAGATCAAGTCAATATTTGGCTGACTGCTCTCATGATAGGTAGATACTCTCTAATTCTGTAAAAGCAGGAGGAAAGAAGTGAAGTTTTCTGACATAACCTGCAAAGCTACTAATCAAGTTGTGACCTGAAATTTGTTAATAGGTTTGTTAGTTGCAATCGAGGTGTCGGCGGTCATATATGGAGGATGGTCAGGGATCGAAGGAGGAGGTGACTGGGGTGAAGTCCCAGCCACTGTACCTGTCATGATCTTTTCCTTGGTTTATCATGACTTGGCACCAGGTTAGGGTAGAAGCCTATCAATTTCTATATTATTATTTTTCCAAATGCCGCACAGGATTTGATTCTAGTGAAATGCTTTTCAACTCCTTGGCAGTTTTGTGTGCTTATCTGGGAGGAGATATTCGCCGAATAAGGTTATCAGTCTGTGTCGGTAGCCTAGTTCCGTTGCTGGCCCTGCTTGTATGGGATGCTATAGCGCTGAGCCTTTCAGTTCAGTCAGATCAACAGATAGACCCTGTGCAATTGCTTTCAAGGTCAAGATCTCATTATCAGACATCTTTCTTAATAATTTACTACTATAGTGTCAGCCCTCGGCCAAATTGATATAAATATGAGTATTGACGTCAAAATGCAACAGTGTAAAATGGAGCGGGGTATCGTTCATGGTGGAGTTTTTTTCACTTTTGGCTGTTGGTACATCACTTATTGGCACTCTCCTAAGCTTCTCTGAGTTCTTTAAGGAACAGCTAATCAAACTAGCATCACAATATACATCTACTAAAAGTTCAGAGGTATGCAGGAGACTTTTTTTTTTAATCATCCCAGTGCTACACATCCTCTAGATATTATTCATGATGTGCGCGCAGTTTAGACTTTAATAATTAGCCTTCACAAAAAATGGTAGAACTCAAACATATCTCTTACCTTGGGAAAATGGCGGGGAGGAAAAAGACTCGACCTGGTTGCAAAAGTGATCGTCGTAGCTCCAACTCTCCTCGTGTCAACAACATTTCCAGACGCATTCTCAACAGCAACAGACATAGCTGTAAGTAATAACACAAGAAAAAAAAGAAGCTTATCTACTATTTACACTCTTTCATCACGATTCCAAATGGTCCTTGAAAATTCCATGACCAGGGAGGATACTGCATGATAATACTATACGGAGTGCTGCCACCGGCGATGGCTTGGGCAATGTTCAACAAAGAGTCAGAGGATTCAAAGGTATTATCAATGACGGGGCCTGCATTACTTGGAGTTGGACTGTTAGCCTGTGGTATAGTAATGGAACAAATGTTACAGAACTTGGCTGTCTTTTCTTCCTTCTTTAGACCATAATAGATGATGCTTTCTCTCTTTTAAAACCAAGTGCCATGTTTATTCATATATCAACTTAATACCTGAAACTAAGATTCACTTCTGTAGGATCCCATGATTCAAATTTCAAACCACAAATGAATCCTTTGTATTCTGGGTTTCTGACAGAAATGCCCTTCAGAAATTCTACAAACAGTCAACTTTAATCCACTTCAATGATCTAGAATCATCATAAATATCTCTTCTCGAGTTCTCGTGGCCAAGGAATCTAAATGGGACAACCTAATGTTTCACTGACGTTTTTCCAAAACAAAAGCAGCCCCGATGCTGCAAGCACTCCGATTACAACTCCAGCAGTTTGTCCTTGCTAATGTCTCCCGACTTTTTTTTGCTTGCAGTCCACTTCGTCCACTCAATTGACCACAGTCCACATATATGCATGCTCTGTTGGCTCACCCTCGATCAAAAAGATGTACTTTGTCCAGTGAATCTTTAGCCTGTCAATATCTGGGCTCAATTGGTCTAACTGACTGCTCTGGACGCTGAACCTTCTTTCCACAAACATTTCTTTGAATCTACAGAACTTCACATCTACAGAGCTTTTCAACTGGCGTAAGTCCCCCCCATCTTTACGATCATAAAATCCGCTGAGCCATCTTTTTCTTTAATCTTCAAATTAATCTTTATCGCTCATTGTCAAATTTCATAACAAAACTACGATCTGTATTCATTATCATCAACTCAGTATCAGAATCATACATACCTCTCTGAAGTATTACATACAATTTACAAGTCAGACTGCATTTATCTTTGTTGCCTCCATTCCAGGGACAAACTACCTGCCTCCTCATCCACTAACCTGAGGAAACCTTCCAATTGCATTACAGCCAGTTCAGAAAACTTGCAAATCTCAATCAACTACCCAATCACTCCCAGTCTAGACTTGATCTTGTTCATGGCCACGAACAGACTATTCATCATTTTTAAATCCTTCATGGACTTTCTCATCCTACACAGTATTCCACCAAAGGAACCAACCATTTCTCTTTCAGTGATGCTATTATTTAGAAGAAATTATGATACATCACTACAAGTAATTAAAAAAGATCACAGATCAGCAGAATGAACAACTTATTTATGACAAAGAACTGAAGAAGTAAGGAACGCTAAGTAAGAAACAAATAACCGGATCCCTTTTTTGCTCCCTTCAATTCACCCTGCAAATCAGAACATTAGAAATCTTTCACAGGATATTACCATTTTTCAGTCAATGGGAGGCCCCCTTATACCTGTGCCGTTCAATTGAAAATGTCATGAAGCATCAAAAGCATTTAATCAAACAGTTCTCTGCATAATCATGTGCACACAGAAAACTACACAAAGCTCTGCATTTTATTCATATATTTCAAGTTTTCATCAGAACATAATTTAAAGAGTTATCATGCACAAGCTTCATATAGGAATTACATAAAAGGCGAGAACCAACACACCATACTATAACATACCAAACAGATCATGAAGTATCTGACTACTCATCAGGCACCATCTCCAGCTCCACTCCCTGCGCGCAATGCTCTTGTGCGAAGCCAGTCGATAACATCACCAAACACCTGCTCCACATTCTCCTCCGGCTCCCCCACCAGCTGATGCCACATCCCCTGATAAACTTTCAGCGTCATATCTTTACTGGAAGCTCGCTTGTAGAGCTCCTCAACGCACGCCACATCGCATACCACATCCTCAGATCCATGGATGATGAGAAACGGCACATCCACCTTCTCAAAGCTCCTCTGCAACTCGTCGCAAACCCTAAGAAACTCAGCCGCGGTAGCCGCGCGCGGCCTGTGAAGAATCCGCCTAGGGTTCTTCACGGCCAGCTTCCGCTTCCACTCTTCCTTAAACGACACATCCGGAATCGATCCACGCGTCGGGACCACCTTCCAAGTCGGCATCACCGCCGCCGCGAACGACAGCAGATGCTCCAGTGGCCACGGCGGCTTGAACTTGGGACTCACTCCACACATAGCTCCGTTCAACACCAGTCCGTCCCACGGCATCCCTCTCTCCTTCCTCAGCGTAATCAGCAGCGAGATCGCTCCGCCAAGTGACTCCGCATACAGAAACGCCGGGAGATTCTGAGCGTGGCGCGCGCGGAACGAGTCAAAGAAGGAAATGCAGTCGTCAACAACTGGATTAATATCCGGGATGTGAGCGGAGAGTCCCTCGGACTGTCCGTGGCCCTGGTGGTCGATCGCACAGGCGATGAATCCGGCCTTCGCGATGTGGACTGCAGTGAGTTCGACGAACCAGCTGGACTCGCCGGTGTAGCCGTGGACGACGGCGAGGAGGCCGATGACTTTTGTCGGTGGCTGGGGGATCCACCACTGAGTGAACTGCTTGAGGCCGCGGGAGTTGGTGATGAATTCGGTGAAGTGGGAGACGTTGTGGTGGTTGTAAAATTCGGCGGGGGATTTGTCGCCGTAGACGCTGTCGGCGGTGGCTTCGGCGATAGGATGAACCATGGCTGCTCTGTTTCGAGAAGGATCTATGTGAGAGAAGGACCGATTGATGGACCATAATTGTATGAAATTAAACCCACCAAATTAGACTGTTTGTCTATCTAACTTCTACGTGTTAGTCCCGATATATTTTTGCAGGGCAATTTAGACACTGAAGTGAAAACACGCTAAGGAGAGAATTTTATGCTGAAAAGATAACAAGAGTCAATCCAAGGTCAAGATCATATGCCGACTGAAGAAATATCAAGGATCCTGACGTTGAATTGACCATACCAAATTAATCAGAAGAATCAGGAGTGGAGTCAAGACAGCCCGGGGAAGAAACACATTGACAGTTTTGTGAAAACACTGCACAAAACTGTACAAAACTCACATATGGGCAAGGATGACCGGCCACTTGAAGAAGTGGTGGCCAAGGGAGGAGCTCCTCCTCCTTGGCCACCGCCTACCGGCGGCTTTGAGGGGTGGTGACCGGCGGCTTCACTATTCCTCCACATGTCACCTCCTCCTCCTCCTCCCTTCTCCTCCCTTGGATCAAATGCACATGTCCACCATCTCCACCCCTTTTGGCTATAAAAGGAGGCCCCCTCCTCCTCATTTCAACACACCTCAATCTCATTTTCACTTCTCTCTCTAGAAGTTGTAATATTTGTAATGTTGTAATTTCGCTTTGGAAATAAAGGAAAGCTCCCTTGGCGCTTCAACGGTTGTAAGTAATTCTTAGTATTTATTCAACTGTTTTATTTCCTTAGTTATAATGTTTAGCGCGATAAATAGTAGCTAAACTTGTAGTTCGGTCTAAGGGGCGCACTTGTATTATAAAATGTTTTAGACTATTAACTTAGTGTCTAGTCTAAGTATTCAAAACTTATTCTATGTGCCATATATTAAGTCAGAACGTCCAAAGTAGAGTGGATGCTTGGAATGGCAAAACTCTACAGCGGGGTTCGTAAACTTGTACGGATAAGTGGATGCTTGGAATGGCAAAGCTTATCTGAGAAGTTTGACTCATCTTAAACACCATTTGGTTGATCGGGAATGATTGATCAAATGGATGCACATAGGCTAATATAACCGGGAATGGAGTATTAGTCTAAATAGAATAAGTGTTCTACGTCCTTGGAATAGGCTAGACAGTGTACGCAAATCGAGTGCTTGGAATGGCCTTGATACACCGTTTGAATACTTAGGAGAGTCACTAAAGGTCAATGATAAACAGGATATAATACAAGTCCCCTGAAACCGAACATTTCTCTTTAATTATAAACTGTAATTTACTTTACAGTATTAAAATCAACCAACCAACCAACCAACCAATCAATCAATCAAAATAGCTGGTAGCTTTAAAACCAACCAACCGACCTTAAACACGCTCCCACGCTGCGTAATCCCCCCCCCCCGAAGAACAATTATTCCCCTAGTTCCCTTGGGTTCGACCCCTACTTACCAAGTACTACCTAGTAGTATAGTTGCGAGTAGCGGACTATTATAAATTTATTTGCACAAATCGCTTTGACGACGAGCGGTTCTGTCAAATTGGCGCCGTTGCCGGGGAACTAGTCATCGGATAACTGTTCTTCCCTCCCCTTTTTCTTTTCTGTTCATCTCTCTATGACACTACCCGTTACGCATGCATGGACAACGCGATTTCTGCCCCTGTTCGGAGGAACGGAGGGAGAAGACCCTGTACAGCACTGTCGAAACTTCCACCAAGTCTGCCACAACATCAAACCTGAAAACGAAATGTTAGAAGAGTTTAAGCTGAAATGCTTCAAATTCTCTCTAACCGACTTCGCCACAATCTGGTACTACACATCCACCGCTAGCAGTGCAGAACGTTACGTAGATCTCTGCGTTCCGTTCCTGAAGGAATTCTCCCCTCCTTCCTTACACCAAGAAACCCGCGAGAAGATCCTGAACCTTCAACAATCCCGGGATGAGACTTTGGACGAATACTACATAAAATTCGATGCCATCGTCTCAAGCTGCCCGCACCAGGGATTTACGAAGAAAATTCTTCTCCAAAAATTTCTTCGTGGGATGAGGTCCGAAGAGCTGGGAAGAGTCAACGAAGCTATGAGAAGGTCTGCCGCAAACCTCACCATTGCAGACATGTGGTACCTTATAATCGGCCTAGCCGCTACCACAAGACGAGTACCCCAAACTGATGAGGAAATGCAGACAGAAGAAGCTGATCCTGAGGCTGATGAAGAAGAAACCACCGAACCGTCGGAAGAGACTCCTGAACCGTCTGAACAATCAGACATGGAAAGCACCGGAAGCAACGAAGTAGGAGTCCAGAACACCACTGACGAACTGCCCAAGCCATACCCGACTATCATTACCCAGGCAGCTGAAACTATCTACGATCAGTTCTTCACGAACCAACATAACGAGGCAGAACCAAGCCTCATGAGGCCTTCCCGACTTTTCCCCTTAATTAATGAGCAAGTCGCCGCGAACTATGCGATCCAAGAAGAAGCTCAAAGGAGAATGGGAAAAGCACCTCTGCAGAATGACCCCTCGATGGAGCAGTGCTATGCCGCAACCGGACTAGGCAGTCCCAAATACAAAAACTTCGAAAGGCTGGTAGTGAAAGGTCCATCACCCCCTCCGGGGTATTGGAAAGAAAAGACCCCGAAACCAAGGAGTCCTAACCAGAACACAACATCCAGCAAGAAGTCAGGAAGAAGCAACACTGGAACGGTGGCAAAGTTTGACCTCAGCCACCCATGGGACCCAAACCAGTAATCCACAACGAGGTACTGTCGAGCCAACGACGTTAAACAAGTGCACTGGTCGGGAGGTAACCCGACACTATCTTACTTTCTGCACTTTATTTTCTGTCTTTTTATTTTCTGTGTTTTAGTTTTTATCAATAAGTCGCTCTCACCCACTTGGTGCATAGAAGATTTGACTATTCAGGAATCGGACTTGGGTGCAACATTAAGCCAGTCAGGGCTACGCTAAGAGTTCAAGGCCCCAGCCGAACTCCCTCGATTATCCAGCCTCGAGCCATGTCGTTCACTCGACACCTTAAAGGGAGTTCTGTCTTTCCTTTTCCTTAATATCATTTCCTTCTCGTATAACAACTGCTTGCATGGCTTTTGAATTAAGTCATTTCGTAAAAAGAATGCCTTCGTTCAAAAGTGTGGGGTGAGAACCACCTGTATATATTAGTTAACAAATAATATCTTTTTGAAAATATGAACTTAAGAATGTGAAAAAGATAAATCATAATTCATGCATTAACCTTGTGAAAATTCAAACTGTTTAAAAACTTAGAATGTAACTTTCCATTTGTCCTTTGTGCTGAGATAACTAGGGATGTGGAGTTGATATAAACTGCCCTAGAGAGGCTTGGCAAGCAATCAAAGGATCAGATCAAACTATATGGTTTTCGAAGTCAGTGGAGGCTGCACTTCGGGTTTCAGTGAAAATTGAAGTCATCTCCGCCATGCAATGCAAAAGGCGAGGACGGGAATCAGACCGTCCTATCTCCGTTCAAAGTAGCCGAGAAAATAGATGAGCGACCCTCATCTTGACCCGCGCGAAAACGACAGTCAAAGTAGCCGAGAAAATAGATGAACGACCCTCACCTTGACCCGCGCGAAAACGGCAAAAACGAGAAGAGCGGGGAGGTATTTCCATAGGCTTGCGGGCGATGATTGGACCTCCCAAAAAAGGCTCGAGAAAATTGACTTGCAAAACCACAAAAATGCGAAAAGCTCGAAGAAGCAAATCAAGAGGCCTAAGGCCCAAAAATGTGAAGGTTTTAACCGAACAAAAGTGAAGTACTCAAAGCGTTAAATCAAAGGCCAAATGCCGACTCACTACAAAAGCAGTCCCTCGCCAAAAGAAAATCAAAGTACTCAAACCACTGAAACCTGAACCGAATCACGTGCTAGAGAAAGCTACCAGAAAACCATATAGTGCGAGACGATCCCAAGATTGCAGTCCAGGAGCCTAAAAAGGGCTATCTCCCGAGACATCCAATATAATTTGCATCTCAGCACGGAGGTACAAGTATTAAGTTTCTTCTATTTATTTACGCAGTTTAATTTGGTAATAAGTAAGCAATGCATGAATTAGGATAGATCGAGTACCACAGTCTAATTTTCATATTCCAAAGCGAAACATAGAACTTACGCCCTTTAATAGCATTGTTCGGGACGAACAACTAAAAGTGTAGGGTGATCTGATGGACCATAATTGTATGAAACATAAATGCAGTTAAACCCACCAAATTAGACTGTTTGTCTATCTAACTTCTACGTGTTAGTCCCGATATATTTTTGCAGGGCATTTTAGAGACTGAAGTGAAAACACGCTAAGGAGAGGATTTTATGCTGAAAAGATAACAAGAGTCAATCCAAGGTCAAGATCATATGCCGACTGAAGAAATATCAAGGATCCTGACGTTGAATTGACCATAACAAATTAATCAGAAGAATCAGGAGTGGAGTCAAGACAGCCCGGGGAAGAAACACATTGACAGTTTTGTGAAAAGACTGCACAAAACTGTACAAAACTCACATATGGGCAAGGATGACCGGCCACTTGAAGAAGTGGTGGCCAAGGGAGGAGCTCCTCCTCCTTGGCCACCGCCTACCGGCGGCTTTGAGGGGTGGTGACCGGCGGCTTCACTATTCCTCCACATGTCACCTCCTCCTCCTCCTCCCTTCTCCTCCCTTGGATCAAATGCACTTGTCCACCATCTCCACCACCCATCTCCTCCCCTTTTGGCTATAAAAGGAGGCCTCCTCCTCCTCATTTCAACACACTTCAATCTCATTTTCACTTCTCTCTCTAGAAGTTGTAATATTTGTAATGTTGTAATTTCGCTTTGGAAATAAAGGAAAGCTCCCTTGGCGCTTCAACGGTTGTAAGTAATTCTTAGTATTTATTCAACTGTTTTATTTCCTTAGTTATAATGTTTATCGCGATAAATAGTAGCTAAACTTGTAGTTCGGTCTAAGGGGCGCACTTGTATTATAAAATGTTTTAGACTATTAACTTAGTGTCTAGTCTAAGTATTCAAAACTTATTCTATGTGCCATATATTAAGTCAGAACGTCCAAGGTAGAGTGGATGCTTGGAATGGCAAAACTCTACAGCGGGGTTCGTAAACTTGTACGGATAAGTGGATGCTTGGAATGGCAAAGCTTATCTGAGAAGTTTGACTCATCTTAAACACCATTTGGTTGATCGGGAATGATTGATCAAATGGATGCACATAGGCTAATATAACCGGGAATGGAGTATTAGTCTAAATAGAATAAGTGTTCTACGTCCTTGGAATAGGCTAGACAGTGTACGCAAATCGAGTGCTTGGAATGGCCTTGATACACCGTTTGAATACTTAGGAGAGTCACTAAAGGTCAATGATAAACAGGATATAATACAAGTCCCCTGAAACCGAACATTTCTCTTTAATTATAAACTGTAATTTACTTTACAGTATTAAAATCAACCAACCAACCAACCAATCAATCAATCAAAATAGCTGGTAGCTTTAAAACCAACCAACCGACCTTAAACACGCTCCCACGCTGCGTAATCCCCCCCGAAGAACAATTATTCCCCTAGTTCCCTTGGGTTCGACCCCTACTTACCAAGTACTACCTAGTAGTATAGTTGCGAGTAGCGGACTATTATAAATTTATTTGCACAAATCGCTTTGACGACGAGCGGTTCTGTCACATATACACCCACCGTCTCATTGAGACGGACCTCATGGAGAACTTCCTCTCTCGATTCTCGCACCCACTCACAAAAAGTTTGAGGAAGTTCTTCAAGAAATCCTCACGGAGCTTTTCTTCAAGAACTTCCTCAAACTTTTTGTGAGTGGGTGCGAGAATCGAGAGAGGAAGTTCTCCATGAGGTCCGTCTCAATGAGACGGTGGGTGTATATGCTAGCATTCTCATACAACATCCTACAACATAATACAAACTTTTTATGCTTATTTACCACTATTCGTGAGGTCCGTCTCCATGAGATCCGTCTCAATAAGATAACGGGTGCGGATGCTCAGGTGCAAGCAGGGGTCGGCAAAGGGTCGTGCTAGGTAAGTCCTATTTCTATCAGATCGGGTTGAGTAAGGCTTTTAGTGAGCCTTATTTCTAGCCTTTTATACATTAGGGTCGGGCCCTAAAAAAATTCATCAGCCCTAAAATCGTTATCGGCCCTTTGTTTCATAGGCTTTTTGGGCTAGGGTCGGGCTCGGACTAATTTTAGCCTAAATGAATGACTAATTAATCGACAAATAACTCTTTAAACGCAAAAACTACTAGTTTGGACGTATGAGATTTAACGGATGTGAAAAAATACATTCTTTTTATATCAAGAACGTCATTAAATCAATAAATATACGATTTTAAATCGGGCTCGTATTTCAGGCCGGACCAAATAATCGAAGCCTAAGCCCGACACTAAGCCCTTCGGGTCGGTCCATAATAGAACTTGCGTAGGGCTAGGGTCGGCTCGGACTAGGGCCGGACTCGGGGCGCTCTAGGGCTTAGTTCGGCTCAGGGCTAAATGTCGACCCTTAGGTGCAAGTGTAACACAACATTCATTGTTTTTTTAATAATGGGGTACAACAATTTAGAACATTACAATGACGCATTATCATCTAGTGTATATATATTGATCTCCGCAGCTCTAGCAATGCATCTTGATCGGATCCGAAATCATCTGATACATTTTTCTCCACTTTTATAGCGTAAGCCAAGTTCGGCACCTTTACCATGCATGGATAAAAAAATTGGTGGTCCCATGACTTAAACCTAGGGCATAAGGATCCAACCATCTTATGATAGATCCTTAACTAACATGTCACCGCCCATATTGACAACACCATTCATATCAAATTAATCTTTTTTATGTAAGTTTGATGTCATATCATTTATTGAAAAACCAAAATTTTGGCTAGTAACTTCCTATTTGCCTTTTTGGCATGTTCAAAGTTCGTGTTTAAATAGGTATTTTCAGTCCCAACAAAAAAAAGTATTTTCAGTGTTCATTTCCATAAAAATTAAATTAAATTAAAACTCAAAACTTTGAACAAGACAAAAAGCATAACCAAACTTTAAACACATCAAAAAAAACACCATACATCCCAATAAAAAAAACACCATACATGAAAACTTGAAAATTGTAAGTATCCACGATTCAGGGTATGGAGAATGTACTTTTTCTATATTTAAAAATAGAAAAAGGTACAGTTTGGAGACTTGAACTATCGCCTGATTCCAATATGTGGGTCGAACTATAAAAAATTCTAAAGAGGGTGCGAACTTTGATTAGTTTTTCCAAATAAGGGGTACGGTCAAACACAGTTAACTACTTTAGTAACGCCGTTTAATTCTGTCCAACACTGTCAAAGCGCCGTTAACTCCGTCCAACGCACCGTTAACTCCGTTATTCTTGTTTATTAATCTATATAAATTTATATTTACTTATAAAAAATTAGAGTAGCAGAATTTAATTCATGTTACACATCTTACATGGTTGTGTGACAACGACTATGTAAGGAGCTAGTCTTGTTACACTATATAATTTTGTAAATGTAATGTTTAAAAGGAGCTATTTCCCGTTTTCAAAAAAAAAGGAGCTATTTCCCCATCAAAAAAAGGAGCTATTTCGACTAACTGATTTCATCTTACATGGTTGTGTGACAACGACTATGTAAGGTAGATGGATCATTCGAAGTTGATGAGGTTGGATAGACACCATAAAAGGCATTGGGGTTAGTTGAGAGGCGTGGGCTGAGTGAGGATACAAAGCCAAGTGCAAGCTCTAAAGTCAGTGTGTATGTATGCATGGAATGGGGAAATAAATTATATGAGCATCTTCCCAACAGCTATAGAGTAATTAATGGTAATGCTAAAATTACCTATAGTACGTATATCGGACAGAGATAAGATAATTAATGGAAGGATTCTTCTTCAATCGAGTGTTAATCCTAATCGTAGTTACTTTCCTTCTCTTTTTTTTCTTTTTTTATTTGTAATCGTAGTTACTTTCACTTTCTCCATTTCTTCTCTGAGCTATGAGAGTCGTGTAGGTTTGCAATCTGTTTCAAATTATCAGTTCTTTGAAGTCCATAATGCAAACTTCTTTTTGAATATGCCAAGTGATAATAAGGGACTTTAAATTCAAATGTTACACTCATTTATTTGGATTGTTGTATATATCTAGACTAATTGTGAAGAGGAATTGCATGCAATTAGAAAATGGCAACGACTGAAATTGATATCATGAGTTAATGGGATTAATCATCCATTTTGGAAGTAGTTACATTGGAATTTTAAATCATTCGCGAACGGGGTTTGGTTGAGTTGCTTGAAAGCTTAACAAATTGTCAAGGGTTCGATTCCCCAAGTAGTATAATTCTCCTTACTTTGATGTAGGAGTGTTATTCATCCCTCGTGGATGTGTTTTCGTCCTGCCTCGGTGCGGACTTGTGTTCATCCTTCGCTGAGGTATTATTTGTCCGTTGTGAACGTATTGTGTCCTGCAGGTAGGTGTTTTGTCTCTTCTATTTCTTCAATGGACGCAATTCAAGTATCAAATCCGAGTGGCTGTCGTTTGTGGTCTGTGCTCCAAGAATCCAATATTCATATGTATCAAATAGAATTCTCATGCAATATGTATAAAATGTATTCGTATTCTTATGATGATTGATGTGTATGATATGTAAGAACCCACTATCAAAAAAAGAATTTTAAATCATTTGAATAATAAGATTGGATTGTCCATTAAATTACGATTTTGTAACATCACATATTAAAGAGGTGACTGTTGCACTTGGATTCAAATAAATATAAAAATGAGTGCTAGTGGCTCAATCTAATCATCCGCTCAAATACTAATTTTCAAGTCTCCTCTTATCTCCAACCATTCTCCCTTAAGCGCATGCTTCTATTTTTTATTTTTCTCTACTGTGGTGTGTTTGGTAGTGATTTCAGAAAAAAATCCTTGTTTTTATGAGCACTCGCTTTGGACCGAAATATTTTTTGAAAATTGGATCGTGGACCGAAGATTGAACCAACTTGAATATATACGGTCCGGTCCAGACCAACGGATCGGAATTTTTTGAAAAGTCAGATCGAAACCTGGACCGGGTATATCTGGGTCGGGTCGGATCAAAACTCGGACCGGACCGGATCATATATAAGTTTCAATTCTGAAAAAAACAAAATCGGGCGAACTGATGGAGCGACTGGGCGTGAGGACTGAGGTTGACGAAGAGTGCAGACGAAGATGAGGCGAACTGGCGAAGCGATTGCGGATTTGCGATTGTCAAGGATAACGAAGTAGGGTTGGCCGGTTGGATTCGTAATTGCGTTTTTGGATTCTGACTTCTGAGCTTTCGATTTGTGAGTTGCGTTCGCGTAAGTTAGGGTTAGGAATTAGAATAGAATTAGGAAAATTAAAAAAAGAATTTAATACTTTACGGTCCAGATTGGACCGGACTGTAAAATTACGGTCTGGACCAGGACCGACTCGTAACCCGTATCTTACAAAATATGAGACCCGTAGACCGACCGATACCGGTCCGGTCCTAGACCGACCAGTAAAATCTTATCCGGTCCGGTTTTCCGATCCGAGTCAAATTTGTGCATCCCTATTTTTTGTATCAATATTTTTCAAATGAAAATGAATCTAACGCGAAACAAAACATTTTGTTGTTTTTTTGGGCAAAACCAAGGCTGATTGACCTGTCGACTTGTCGTGCATGCCTAGAGCGCATATGGTATCCAAATCTGTCGATCTATAAAACTTTTTGTAAAGCCAAATCGAAGGACTACAACTTTGTAGTTTACACTAAGAACTGATTCAATCGTCAAGGAGGTCAAAACTGAAGTCAAAGTATGCTGCACAAAATGCGCAGAGTTACCCGTGTCAACATCTGTTGACATGTGAAAAATGTATAGTTCTCTGGATTAGGTCGTGTCACCAAATAAGTAACACTGGCTAAACGGGCCAAAAAATTCAAATTCTGCAAAAGGTCGGTTAAAAAGAACAGTTGTTTTCTCTCTCTAAAAGTGAGAGCCTGAGTTTCAGCGTGGGTTTTCCCTTGCTGCGTTATTGTTCTCTTTGCTTTTCTGTGACTGCTAAACGAGTGGTGGGTTGGGTGTTTTGGTCTGATTGCTAGTGGATGGTTACATACTCTTCACTGGTGAATCGGACAATGGAGAAGGAGGTGGAAGTTCTGTCAGGAAAGTTACAGGGTGAGCTTGCTGTTTCAGTGAAAAAGGAGGTTCAGGTGCTAGCGGAGGAGGGCTTTCGATGGGCGGTGGTTATAAGGTTGAGTAATGGAAAGCCGTTTAATGCTCCAGCGCTTGTCGCGGCCATGGAAAAGGCATGGAACACTAAGCCAAACCTGAGCTTCCAAGAGATGGCTGATAATAGGGTTGTTGTCAAACTCAGATGTGAGGAGGAACAGAGCAGAGCTATTGAAGGTGGTCCATGGACTTTTATGGGCTGGGCAGTTATTGTTGAGAAATGGAGGAAAGGAACTTCAGCCAGCAGCTATAACTCATGGAGCTTAAGGATCTGGGTTCAGGTGCATAACGTTCCAGTGGAGTACAGAGACAGAGCTGTTCCAAGGGAGTTAGCGGAGCTAGCAGGCAGGGTTCTCAAGGATGAAACACATGATAAAAACAAGGATAGCAGGAGGAGGAAGCATCCCAGGTTCAGGATTGAGATAGATGTGACCAAGCCAATCATGCATGGAGTCTACCTAATGGAGAATGAGCCGGTGTGGATTGCTTTCAAATACGAACGGCTACCTATTGTTTGCTTGAGGTGTGGACGGATGACGCATAGCTCAAACCAATGCGAGTTTGAGGAGGAGGAGCCATCCAATAAGAGATATGGAGCGATTTTGAGGGCGGAAGTACGGATCAATGAGGATACTGCTGTAGGAGCAATGGAGGAGGAGCAACAACCGGACGGAAGTGTGACCGGAGGGGAGGACTCCCATTACGGTGGCTTAACAGGCGGAGAGGGGCAGAAGGAACCAGATGATTCCAGAGTCTTGGATACGACAAATGGTTACCCCGTTTTGGAAAATCACACGACTGACTTATTGGGGGAGCCGAAAGTAAGTCTAATTGCAGCAATGTCAGACGTGGGAGGGAAGCAGAGTCTGGAATTGTCTGAGGCGAGTGGCTCGAGGCCAGGGAACATGTTGGAGAGGCTAGGGTTTGTTGGTCAGGAAGGAGGAGACAAAGTGGGTCTTGCTTCAGGCCTGGGCCAGTTGGGCTCAGTTAGCGGGCCCAATTCTCAGACGGATATGACAATTAGTTGGATTGGGCAGGTTATGGGGAGGGAACCTGCGTTAACGAGACCCACAAAACTGAATAGCAGGCGTGGCAAGACGAGGGATATTGGTGATGGTCGACAGGCGAGCGCGGAGAAGAAGAGATTTCATCCCTATGATGGAACGAGATGTGTTAGCAAAATGGGGTTGGTTAGTGATTCTGTACAAGGGGGTTTGGAGGCTGAAACAGATGAGTTTATATCGGCGGAGGCTGTGGCACAGCCCCGCCGGGAGCCATGAGGGTTTTAAGCTGGAACTGCCGGGGTTTGGGGAGACCTCGGACAGTTCGTGCCCTGAAGGAAGCTGTCAGGGAGCATCATCCCCAAGTAGTTGGGCTAATTGAAACTAAAAAAGGAGACGGCGACTGGGAATGGTTGAAGAAGAGTTTAGGGTTCCGAAATTGTTTTACTGTTAGTTGTAGAGGTAAATCGGGAGGGCTCGCTTTGTAGTGGACATATGATTTGGATGTCACAATCCGTAGCTATTCGGGGAGCCATGTGGATGCGGAGGTCAAATCTTTAACTCACTTTCGGGTGTCCCTATTCTATGGCGATCCAGTTGCATCCAAGAGAAAGTTAAGCTGGAAATTGCTTCGAGAGTTAAGGGAGGCTTCAGATTTACCATGGGTGGTCATTGGAGACTTTAATGAGGTGATTTGCTCGGAGGAAGCTAGAGGTATGAGGTCCAGACAAGTGTGGCAGATGGCTAACTTTAGAGAAGCCTTAAATGATTGCGAACTATCCGATCTAGGGTTCAGAGGCTTTCCTTATACTTTCACGAATAGGCGGGAAGGTGACATGGAGTTCAGAGCTAGATTGGATAGAGCAGTTGCGGATGTGGACTGGAGAAGGCTTCATCCAAATTCTATGATATCTCACTTGCATCTGCATGCCTCGGATCATCAAGCCATTTTACTAGACACGGAAGGTAGCGTGACTGGAAAAAGGAAGAGGTTCTTTAGGTTTGAAGCCATGTGGATGGACCATCCGGATTTGGAGAAGGCATTACGAGATTTTTGGCAGAGTCATGGCATTAATGGGAGTTGTTGGGCTTTGAACCTTAGAAACTGTCAGAAAATGCTGAAAGACTGGAATATCAATGTCTTTGGTAATGTCCGGAGGAGAATCATGGATATTAAGCGCAGATTAGAAGAGGTCAAGTGTGCACCTTGCAATTCAACTAATAAGGAGGAGGAAGTGAAGTTATCAGAGGAGCTGGATAACTGGTTAGCTAGAGAAGAAACCTTGTGGTTGCAACGATCTAGAGTGTTGTGGATGCATCAGGGAGATAAAAATACGAAGTTCTTCCACGCCAGAGCTAGCCACAGGAGGAAAAAGAATTGGGTGCATGCTCTGATTGATGAGCATGGAGTGAAGCAGACCGATCAGGGGGAAATGATGAAGGTAGTTGTTGCTTATTTTCAGAAGATTTTCCAGGCCAAGGTTGATATGAGGACTATGAATTGGGAGGCTCATCTGCAACATGTTGTGCCAACAGTTGATGAGGTGATGAATGCATCATTAATAGAAGAGATTAGTGAGGTGGAGATCAGAAGAGCAGTTTTTGCGCAAGGACCGTTGAAAGCTCCTGGTCTAGATGGTTTTCCGGGCATTTTTTATCAAAAATACTGGAGTATATTCAAAGATCAGATTGTGAGTTTTATCAAGAAATTTTGGGAGGACGGTTCGCTGGATTGGGAGATTAATAAAACTCTTATTGCCTTAATTCCCAAGAAGAGCGAAGCGGTAAGAATGGAGGACTGGAGGCCCATCAGCTTGTGCAACGTTGCAGTAAAAATCATCACGAAGATCTTAGCCTCAAGACTGCAACCCATCCTTGATCGGGTAATATCCATGTATCAAAGCGCTTTTGTTAAAGGTAGGAGTATTACGGATAATTTTATTGTTTCACATGAAGTGTCCCATTATCTCAGGAGTTGCAAGGGAAGCAGTAATTATTATGCATCTATTAAGGTGGACATGAGCAAAGCCTATGACCGTGTTGAATGGAGTTTTCTGGAGGCCCTCATGCGTAGGATGGGTTTTTCCGATAAGTGGGTGGATAGGGTGATGAGATGTGTACGCTCTGTGTCATATGTAGTGAAGCTAAATGATCACATCTCAAATGTGATTAGGCCTAGTAGGGGGCTGAGACAAGGTGACCCCCTGTCACCCTATCTATTCCTATTTTGTGCTGAAATGCTAAGTGCAGAAGTGACTGCTGGTTCTGCTGTTGGAAAGCTGAGTGGAGTCAGAGTCAGTAGAAGAGCTCCGGCGATTACGCACCTTTTCTTTGCGGATGATGCGATCTTTTTTGTCAGAGCAAATGCAGAAGAGGTGTCAAATCTGAAAGAGGTGTTAAAGCATTATGAAGAGATATCGGGCCAAATGATTAATTTTGAAAAGTCAGAAGTCTCTTTTAGTCGCAATACTCCAGCAGCTGTTAGAGAGGAGATCATCAGAGTCCTTGGTATGCAGCAGGTTCCTTCTCACTCTAAATACTTGGGACTGCCTCTAGTTATGGGTCAGAAGAAGACTGAGACGTTTAGAGGCATCTTAGAAAAGATGTGGAAGAGAGTGAGCGACTGGAAAAGTAAGCTGTTGTCTGTGGCGGGGAGAGAAGTCTTGATAAAGTCAGTGCTTCAGGCCCTACCAGTATACACGATGTCTGTGTATAAGATACCAGGGAAGCTATTGCAGGATATGGCCAAGCTGATTTTCAAATTCTGGTGGGACAAGAAAAGTAATAGGAGTAGTAGTTGGGTGAATAAAGAGATATTAATGAAAAAGAAGTTAGACGGTGGATTAGGCTTCAAGGACTTGGGCTGTTTCAACGAAGCTTTCCTAATGAAAATTTGTTGAAGGATAGTTAAGCTTCCTAATCTTCTAATGTCCCGGGTATTGGTAGCAAAATACTGTCCTGATGGCTCTCTATGGAGTGCTCATATAGGTTTCAGGCCTTCTCATGCTTGGCGAGGCGTTATGAAGGTCATGGACATCTTTAGAGTAGCCATTTGGTGGGATGTTGACAGAGGTACTGTGGTGTGGAAGTACTCTAGCAATGGCCTTTTTTCTGTCAAATCAGCATATGAGCGGCTGAAGCAGTTGGAGGTGGCCAAGTCTAATAGTGTGGGAGAGCAATCTGATAGCAGTGGCATTGTGAGATTCTGGAAGAAATTATGGTCCTGTAGAGTGCCGAATAAAATCAAGATTTTGAGCTGGCGTTTTTATTACAATGGGCTACCGGATGCAAGGAACCTTTTGAGGAGGGGTGTAGAAGTGGATGGCTGTTGTAGAATCTGTGGTTATGGAATGGAATCCGCCATACATGTTATGAAAGATTGCTGGTGGGCTAAGGAACTTTTTCGCAGGATGGAGCTGTGTTTGCCGAACTTTGGTGATCAGGAAGTTATTCCAGCAGACTGGTTATGGACGTGCGCATCACTGCTTGACATGGAGGCACTCAGGAAGTACTTAGTGGTGTTATGGCTTTGCTGGAAAAATCGAAATAGAGTTTGGCATGAGCAGGATGGTTGGAATATAGATAGAGCAGTCATCATTGGAAAGAGTCTTCTTAAGCTCATGGATGAACACTTTTGGCCTAATCCTAATGAGAGTTCACAAGCTGATGGCGGTTGGCGTTCTACCCATTTGGGGGAGGTGAGGATAAATGTAGATGGGTCTTGGGATGTGAGGGGAAGGATGGCAGGCTTGGGGGTAGTGGCTAGAGACATGGAGGGATTTGTTTTATGGACCTGGGCATCTTGGAACACTTCTAGTAACTGCGCCAGTGAAGTGGAGGGTCAGGCATTGCTTCAAGCTCTTAAAATGGCAAGGAGTTTAAACATAAAGAGGGTAAGGTTTGAGCTGGACTCGGTTGACGTTTATAAGGCAGTAGTTACTGGGCTCGGAGTTGCGGAATGGTGCGAGTCCTGGTTGGAGGAGGCGCTGGAGTTGTTGAAGGCTGAGAAGCAATGGGGAGTCTTCCTCATCAAAAGGGATTCGAATATATTAGCGGACTTTGTCGCTTCTAGGGCCAGGAAGGCGACCTGGTCCTGGAACAGTCTTACTTCAGTCCCCTTTTGTCTGAGTTCTTGTTTGTAGCGTCCCTGTTGTTCCTTTTCTGTAGTTTGGTTGTGTGTTCGTTTGTGTTGTGTAAGGTGTTTTCTCATCAAAAAAAAAAAAGAACAGTTCAACCGCCACACATTCACCATAGAAGAAAAGAGACGACCAAAATAGAGAAGGGGCACAAAACTCAAGGGGGATTGACCGAAACAACACCAAAGATTCGAAGATCATCATCATCAACGTTTAAACGGAGGTTGTAATTTTGCCCGTCCATGAACATGAGTTGTATATCTATGGATAGTGAGTAATGACTCATATTTGGGGTCTTAAGAATCATACTTCACTATGAATCGTTTAATGAAATAAGTGTTGCATAAATTGGATTGTATTGTATAATTTGTATTTTACTTAGCCCAGCAATGCATACTAGGTGTTAAATAAAATGCGTAAGTGCATAGTTTTTTTTGACGTTAAGCCATTAGCGCTGAAAAGATAAGGCTTAACGTCCGACTATCAAGTAAAATACACGACGAACTCAGTGACTGCGAGAGTGGCCCAAAATTGTAACTAGAAATGCTAAGATTACGACAAGCACTTCCCGTGTTTACGTAACGAGAGTTGGACATCAGCGAGTTACATGATTCAAACCAATAACGCCGAAAGGGTGAGGTTCTTACTTGGAATGTACGGTTTTCCAATCAGTATAGAAAAATCCTTGCATGCTAGTTAATAAATTAAACTCGATTCTAATGTTAAGTAAATGAAATAGGTCCCCTAAATACTTCTCGAATTTGACAAATTATTTTCTTGCATACATAGATTATTTTAAGAACTTAAGCACCATAAACACTCGCTTAAGACTAGAATAAATAGAGCTCAACTTTACATAGTGCCTGAGTTTATACTTATTCCGTTGCACAACTCGATTCATACTGATTTATAAATGATTTCTTACATAAAGATAAAATTACTACACGTCAAAGAGCAATTGCAGACCCTGATCCTAGAAGGTCCGCAGAAATGAAGAGGATTATAAATGCCATTTGAGCTTGGACTTCTTTCATTCAGACCTGTCCCTAGCATATGATGACTGTTAGTTGGCAACTTACATCAAAAATCTTTAAATGATTGGTGCGGCATCTATGTACAGAAGTTGTTGGATTCGTACCTGCAGCCAATATGTAGACGATAAAAGACCGTGGTTCTGCATTCAACATGCCTGTTTGGACAACGTTCTTGTTAGAGCATCCCACACCATGATCTTTTTTATCATAGAAAAGTATCATGAGATATGATCAAAAAAAATTGCACTCCCACCATGATCTTTTTTATCATAGTTTTGATCATCTCATGATCAAAAAAATGGATTTGATCATGAGCCGTGAACCAATCACTACGCGACACGTGTCCTATGTAAGAAATAGTACAGTTTTTATTTTGATCTTGCAACGAATATATCGTTTAAATTACAAAGTAAAAAAATCAAAATAAATACCAATATTCATAATTTTTTGAGCTCTATAAAACGAGATACACTTTGATATATTTTTATAATCTTAATATTTATGAGCTATAATTTATGTAGTGATGAGAGAGACTGATGATAAATTTTTTTTAATCATGAGTGTGGTGCACTTGATCAAAATAGTCATGATGTATGATGATAAAATGAGAGAGAAAATGGATGAGAGAGTGATAATATTTTTTTTATCAAGATGGGGATGCTTTTATACTATTTGCATCTCTTGGAACTTACTCTTTGGACTCCTCAAACTTATGTCAATTTTTAAGGTATGGTCTCTCTGAGAAGCATTCAAATGAAAACCCTTTTAAATTTCAAGAATTTGAAACCCTAATCTTCATCTTTTAAAATACAAGATGCATTTTTGAAAATGCATTTTGATGGTGACGCGTGTCCCTGTGCATTTTCTAAGATGCATTTAATGCAAAATCAAAACCACATTTTTTTACTTTGTTTTTGGACATGTGTCACATGCAGATTCAAAGATGCATCATGATCAATGGTGACATTTGGATTCTCAAGTTTTCAAATTTTTAAAAATTTTCAACCGAGCGCTCTCGTAACCTCTCTTAATTGCATGTCTTGGTACCATTCATGAAAAAGCACAGTTGCAGGGCAGAGGATACCAGGGTCAGGTCATTGAAATTTAGTAATTTGCAATCAAAAGCTGCAGTAATGGCTTATTATGTGACCTAAGCATGGCACAGAAGTTCCAATTCAAACAGTAGGAGAGTCGCCGTATCTTGGTGGCTGACCAGAGTACATCCACACAGAATTATGCAACAAAATTTTGACTGGTTGTGGAGCTCTCCAGCTTATGATGATTGGACGAACTTGTCCAAAGCAGAAGTGTTCAGAGCTGGGAATTCTTTGACAGCAGCAAGCACGGCCAGCCCAATCTTTACAGCATCTTCATGGCTTTGAGCCTGTAATTAATAAAGTTCCGACATTCATAACCAATATTCAGCACATCAATGATAGTGTAACAAAGTTTCAGTTTCTTACCTCAATGTTAAGTGGCAGTACAGGGTCATGGAGTGATAGTCTTAGAAGGAACCAGCCACCAAAGCCTGAAACCCGAACCTAAGATGCAAGAGTGAAACATTAACATAACCTGTATTTGGGATACCTCGTGATCATATGATTTCGATTGCGGAGGCGGAGCCTTACCCCTTCGTGGTTTACATGAGCTTTACGGAGCTCCGGATCTGCCTCCACAAAATTCTCCAGGAGTTGTAGAACAGCCTCTCCATATTCTCGGAAGGATCTGAAAACTCTATATTAGGGTTGCATACTGAAGACGTCCAAGAGGAATCAAACATCTGCAAAAGGTTTCATACCTTCCTTTAAGATCTGGATGATTTTGGTCAATCTTCAATCGTAACTCAACAGCAACCACAGGTTCCTCTAGGCCCTCGATTAAATCGGTTATCACTTTACTGCCACCAGGTCTTCCTGATGCTTTGGCCGAGGCAAGTTTGTTTAAGAGCTTTACCTGGAAATAGTGTTAGATGGGACTTCACATGAGACTGTAAATGCAGTTAAGTCTCCCAACATGACCTGTACCATGAGATATGCACCATCATCAAGCCAATTGTTTTCTTTAAGTGCTCCATGGCCACTAGTCTCAATAGCAAGATGTGATTCCTCACCAATCGAGTTCTGCACCAAGAAATAGCTATATTCAGTTACCTGTTGGACAATTACTACCTAGGCTTGAAAAAGTTTATAACTGTGACACCAATACGATCGGATACTTCATTGATTCGTGTTTTAACCAATAACCACTTTTTATCAGAATACATATTTCTAAATATTTGTGACTTTGTGTTACTTAATAAGAGTTCAAGCAATAGGATGCACAGAATTATGTTGTTAGTCTGTGCTACTCGCATTAAAAGACGTAAAGTATAAGCATACCAAACGGATGGCTTCATCAATGACATTTTTGTAGCCTCTTTTAAACCTATGATGCTTTCCTCCTGCAATTTTAAAATTTGAAAATAAATAAAAGCAGAAGAAAAAATATGGAGGGGATATTTTTGTTTGTATGAAAGAGATTGGTTCTGGCATACCAAGTTTGTTTTCTATAAATGTAGTAAGCCCATCTGAAGTCACGCTGTCAGTTACAATTGTTGTTTTTGGATGCTGCGATTGAAATTGAACAAATAAGTTAATATCAGAGTTGAATTAGAACAATAATCATGAAAGTTCACTAAAAACTCACTTTCTCGAGAACAATGGCAGACATCAAAGCTATCAGTCGATTTCTATTTATCCCAGAGCCAGATGAATCCACAGCAGCTGATCTGCCAGCAACACTTATAATCAGAAAGAGGATACAGACGTGTGAGAGTCTCCAGTTCTAAGACAAAACAAACTATTACCTGTCAACATCAGTGTCAAATATAATTCCTAGATCAGCTTTATTATCGAGTACTGCCTTTGTTATTGCTTTCATTGCTTCCTTATCCTCGGGGTTTGGAATGTGATTCGGGAAGTATCCTGATGCAAAATTCACAGGGTTAATTCCAGTGAATATAAAAGTCGAGATTTTCAGGTTGCAGGTACCACGATTACCATCAGGCTCCAAAAATTGACTTCCAGTAGTTATTGCCCCCAGAGGCTCGAGCACTTTTGCCTGATAAGTGGTAACAGTGTTAAACATTGAACTCAAACATGAACTTTAGAGTCTTTATAGTCACATTAAGAATCTAGTAAATGATTATCACATAATGATCCCTAGTATTAAGTGTCACGTCTCATGGTGGAATGTGAGTATCAAATATGCTCTCCTCCAACATGAAAAGAACATAACGTTTCATTCTCATTGTCATTACAACTTTAGGAGCCCAGAGCCATCATCAGAAGTAGTACTGAATCTTAGCTAAAAGCTACTTGAGTGAACTTACAGCGAAAAACCCTCCAGCTCCATTTCCAGCATCAACGACTATGTGGAAACCCTCTAATGGCTTCTCTGCATATTGACAATTGCAAACCAAAATTAGCTAAGTTGCCCACGCCAATCCATGTGGAGATGATAATTTTACCGCTAAACACTTGATATGAATCTCTGTGTGAATTTCGAACAGTTATCATATTTTCTTTTTAAAAAGACAGGATAATATAGTGGACATGATGAAAGTGATAGGCGTGATAGGCTAATTTGATGGAATCGCTATGAAAGATTATTTTATAACTAAAAACGATGATTCCTTACTGATTTGCTTACTTAGATTTCCTGAAGCCTTGCGCACTGCACTGACTAGATCAGAAGTGTAAATTGCCATATAGTCTACTCTCTTTATTGATGAACCAAACTTTTCTTCTGAGCCATCTCTAGGGAAAGTCTTATACACCTCTGCAGCTCTATGCAGGATATCTTTAATGTCAGCCTTCCCCAGTCCTCCAGCATTAGTAAAGAATTTAAACCCGTTCCTATTATAAGGGAGATGACTTGCTGTTGCACAAAACATTACAAGGAAATGAGGTTGAACATAATTTCAAATGTGAATCCAATTTATAAACTGGCAATGTTTCTAGATTATTTGATCTTCAGGAAAAAGAAAACATTGAACAGATATCCCTTTATACCAGAAATTGATATATGAAAATGCTTCCTCTTTAACTTTTCCTATATACTTCAAGTTAATTCATAAAGTTTCTTGGTTATCTTCGATCATTAAGATATCCTTTTTCTCATTTATTAGGTATCAAAACTAACTCACATGACATCATAGAAAGTCTAAAGTTCAAAGCTTCTACATACAATATGCTTCCACAATCTCGTAAAAAAAGGATGCGTCTTACACTCTTACCTGTTATCATAATTGCTCCATCAACTGGACACAAGAATTCTTCATTCCGAGAAAGCGTGCTATTGAACATTGCTGGTGTAGACGCCAGCCTACAAAAAGATTTTTTTTTTCAATTAAATGTTAATTGAAACTGTATGAGAAATGTATTTCTTTGATTCCAAAAACATATTATTCCTTACTGTACAGAGTAATCATTAGTATGCAGATAGAACTGTAAGGATTCTGTTCCTATCAATTACCAAAACAGAATTTACTCAATTGGCGCACGCACTCAACCTGAGTACGCCCTAACAAGGAGAAATAGCGATTGAACAGGGAAACAGAATAGCCAAGAGTCATATTGCTTAGTAATAGCTGAACCAGAAAGAAAGACAGATCTTGTATGTCTACCCAGTTCAGAAATTAGGTCGTTCACTCGTCATGGATGATTTTCTTTTACCAAGGCATACACAACAAGTCTTCATAAGTTTATGAAGTATTTGTAGGATTGTAACATTTATGCCTGTGTATGTCCTGTTCAATAGAGCTCTTCCAGCAAGATATGCTAAGTAGGCAATACCTAGTTGCTAAAAAATAAGCAGGCAAGATGATGGGCATGCAGAAATATACTCACTCAAGACTCAACTATATAAGCGCAAAATTCTACCATGCAGCCAATATGGCATACTACAATATCCGAAAGAAGATGTAAGTGTTACAATTGTTACTTACCCATATTGAACCACATCTAGACCTGCACCAGTAATTCCACGAGACACGGCACTCTGATCATTCAATAGAATGAGTCTCAGTTTAGAATTTTTTATAGTAAACATTAAGTGAAGATAATAATAACAAGAGAAAAGTACACTTTGGGGACTTGAACAGTTGAACTATCACCATTTTCCAACTTGTGGGCTGAACTATAAAAACTTTCAAACAAGGGGCGAACTATCAAACAATTTTCCAAACAAGGGGCACCATCTAACGCCGTTAGGACTTTCACTAACGCCGTTGAACGTCGTTAACTCCGTTCCGTTAGTTAATAAAATAATATAAAATTTTAAAAAAAATTCAAATTGCCAAACTTTTTAAAAAATGTTAAAAAGTTGTAAAAAACATTAAATGAATTTATAAAAAAATAAAAAAAATTAATTTTTAATAAAAAATAAAATTTTTTGAAAAATAAAAAATAGAAACTTTAGAAAAATTAAACACAAAATGAAAAATGTTTTAAAATTTTTTTTACAAAGTTCCCCTACAAATAATTCAAGAAAATATTAATTATTGTTCCTATCAAATTTGAACTATATAAGAGGTATTAGGGATTAAAAAAATTATCCTTTCAATTTTTTATGATTTTTATAAATTCGTTAAATTTTTTACAATTTTTTAATATTTTTAGATTTTTTGGCAATTTTAAATTTTTTTTAAATTTTAAATTATTTTATAAACTAACGGAACGGAGTTAACGCCGTCCAACATTGTTAGTGAAAACCCTAACGGCGTTAGACGATGCCCCTTGTTTGGAAAATTGTTTAATAGTTCGCCCCTTATTTAAAAGTTTTTATAATTTAGCCCATAAGTTGGAAAATGGTGATAGAACTCAGGTCCCCAAACTGTACTTTTCCCTAATAACAATTATACATCAGAGTATTCACACGGACATGGTTGGCGGAAAATGCACCCTAAATCAGAAATTTCGTATACTAGTGTGGATTCCGAGTTTGGATGGACCACATATTTAAAAACAACTATGAGCTTAGATTCTATGCTCTTCCACAATCTTCAATAGGGTGAGGGAAAACACATGCACAACTAATAGGGTAATAAATTTTCATCCAAAGATATATGGAATAGATAGAAGTACACAGTAGGTAACATCACAAAAGTACCTCCAATGTTTTTGCAGATATTCGAGAATCATGACCAATGGAAATACTCAAACGCCGAGATCCAGCAGCTTTCTTTTTTTCTAATAACCATAAAGCAAAGGCAGCAGCTATTGCTTCTGCAACTAGTTCGGTAAGGTTAACCGGTTCTCCTTCAACACCTTCAATAGCCACACCTCGTATATCACTGTTTATAAGCGAAGATTTATAGATTATAAACTGATGTACGAGTGAACTTAACAGAATCACGAAAATACAGATAAATTGCTAACAGAGACAAGCACATCGGCATGAGACATCGATCTTCCAAAACAACCAAATGCCAAGGTTGCATGGTTTTGTTACCTGCCATTTTGAAGCTTTGTAAAATCTATTGCTGCTAAAGATGAATCAGTGATTTCAGATGTTGCTGCAGGAAATATCTGAATATTAGTGACCGTAGTCAATTAAGATTAGGCTTTTATGGAAATATCAAAAGAAAAACAGCTAAATTACCAAAATATTACATCAAACAGCCTTCAAATTTTTGGTCAGACTGTAATGCGATCCAAAGCAAAAAATACGGTGGACCGGTGGTATAAAGTTTTAAAGGTTTAAAAAAGAATGTCATCAACAGAAACGACCGAATGAACAACAGAACGAAGGAGACAACTTGGGCCATGATAGTTGACGAAAAGGACAACTTATTTATGTGATTGTACATTATGTAATCACATGTGATATCAACCTGGATAAGTGAGAGTCTAGAACGGACCATTACAGGGGAAATTTCCGCGCTTAATAAAAACATGCTGTGTTTTTGAGAAGTTGAAAGACTGCATGGAAGAAAAGCTATTCCATGCCAACTTCCCTCCTTTAGAAGGAAGCAGCTTTTGATTAAAGGGGGCGCAACTGTCCCTTTGGAGTTGGGTACTGAATTTCCTATTCTGGTGGCGGCAGTGTGACACAACTACATTTTGAATAATCGTCCCTGAGGTTGCTGCATAACAAGTTAGCAATTTTATTAGATTCAAAAGTGGCGTGAGCTTTTCTGTTTGTAGCATATTTGTTCCAGTTTTATTATTTCATCCACAAATGCTATATGTACCAGTACCAGTACACAATCCTCCGACCTTTCAGGCTCTTCAAGTTGCCCTGGGCTGTAGTCATACCACATTGTGGTTTAATGATTTGAATAAATAAATTCTCCGCTTCATATCCATCGATCAAAATATCAAAAAACAAAATCTAACTACCAAAATATTGGGCAGAAGTTATGTGTTGGAGTTTTAATTATTCAGTTTTGCACATGATCGAGGCTAACTACTCCTCCCAAGCACTAAATCCAACTATCATCTCACACTCAATAATTTCCTATGGTTTGTCTTGTTGCCTATCATAGGATCATAAACATGTTTCAAACCCTAAAGTACATATATCTACCAACAAGGAACCTCTCAACTCAAGTCACACAAATCAACAACATTTATCTCAATAACAAAATCATCTCACAGTTACTTGCACTTCCTCCCATTTTTCCAGATTATCAAATGTCTCTCTGTCTCCACTAAAAAACCTCACAAGTCCAATCCAATCTCAACAAATGCCACAAAACACAAAACACCAAACAAATTCATCCGACCATCAAAAAGCAGAAACTGTAAAAAAGAACCCTACCTGCCATTTCGATGATCAAAACTCAACCGGAGCCTCCGATTCCGATTTGGGGAGAGAGAATCGCGCGGAATAAGTCAGGAGCTTACCAGAAGAGTTGGTGACGATTAGGGATGCACAAATTCCGACCATACCGAAAAAACCGACCGAACCGGACCAAAAAAGACCGGACCAAATTTTTTTCGGTCCGGTCTCGGTCCTAAGATTTGCCAAATTTCGGTTTCGATCCGGTCCGGTTCGGTCCTATGTAAAATTCGGTCCGGTTCGGTCTGCACCGAATAATTAAAATTAGTTTATTTTAATATTTAATTAAATCTATTAATTAAGGTTTTAATAAAACACTGCGTTTTATTTTATTTTAATTAAATCTTTATTTCCTTATTCATGTTTATCATGAAAATCATTTCATTTTGTATCTATTTCTGTATGAAAATAATTAATAAATAGTACATGAAATTTTTTTGCAAAAAATCAAATAACATTTCGGTCCATAACCGGTCTGGCCCGGACCGAACCGGACCGAACCGGACCGATTCGGTTTCGGTCCGGGTCGGTCTTCGGTCTTAATGTGGCAAAAAATTCGGTCCGGTCCGGACCGAATGTGCATCCCTAGTGACGATACTGTTCTTGTTCGGTTGTCAACGTGCGCTTCGTGTCAAAATTAAATTACCCAAAAATTTCGATAAATACATCCACACCCACAAACGATTATCTAATTACGGTCGACGCTTACAGTTAGCACTTGTATACATTTACACTGAACTATTACACTTCGCACACGCAGCTACGGTGATGCGGCCAAGCCACCAAGCTGGTAGTGTTATTAAAACCGAATCGGTCATCGAACCGGTCAAGTCACTGAATCAATGGGTCAGTGGTTCAATCGGATCGAACCAGTTTGACCCGTACGAATTTAAAATAATAAAATAACTTATATATATATATATATGGAAGCGATCAAATGAGGCACCAAAATTAGAATGAGGCAAGTGAGGCACGATCTCAACCATCCATCAACCCCCGTGCATTGTGGGCGCGCCACGTGGCAAATAGTAATCTCACTACCAACAATAGTGTGAACACAATAAAAACTATTCCTGCCACTATCTCTGCCACGTCATCAGAATGATTGGCCCAGATCGTGCCTCACGTGCCTCATTCTACCAACTCTGCATCAACCGAGTGCTCCCCTATATATATACATATTTATTTACCTGTTTTGTAACCTAATAAAATTTAACCTGTATACAATACTATAAACATAACAAATTTAGAATTCGAATATCACACATTAATAAGAAAATAACAAAACAACAATTGCAATTTTAGTGCAAAGATGGTATTCAATTTAACAAATAAAATAAAATATTTATATATGATATTATACTTTAACATATTTATGACTTGAATAAATATTACATGATTATGATCCGATTATAACAACATACCATAACAAATTTAGAATTTGATAAAGTACAAATCAATAATACAACTGATGGACCATAATTGTATGAATCATAAACACAGTTAAACCCACCAAATTAGACTCTTTGTCTATTTAACTTTTGCTTGTTAGTTCCGATATTTATCTACAGGGTATTTTGAAGTCTAGAGAGAATACAGGCTAAGGAGGAGTTTTTAAGCTGAAAATGGATTGCAAGTCACTCCAGGACACAACCAGATTCCGACTGTACAACTTTCATGATCCTGACGTGGAATCACTCAAAACAAATCCAACCGAAGAGCAACCAGAGTCAGTCCGGAGCTGAAATGGACCGATGGCTTTTGTGGATGAGATCACAAAATTCACACTCACTCCCCTCTTGCCACATGGCCGGCGGCTTTCTCCCCTCTTCTCCTCCCTTCTCCTCTCTTCCACAAGCTTCTCCTCCTCTCCTCTTCCTCCATGTGGCCGGCGGCTAGAAGGGATGATGACCTCATCCGATGGCTTTTGTGAGCTCCTTCCATTTTGTGACAAGTGGCTAGCTCTCCTCCACATTTTACGCATCTCTTGGCCTATAAATTGCACATACTCTTCCCTTGTATCATCATCCTCATTTCAAAACATCATCCATCACAAAGCTCTAGCTTCTCTCTAGATTTTGGGCACTACTCTTGTAAACACTTGTTTTAAATCTATAATACTCCTGTTGGTTCTTGAGTATTCTAGTAGTTCTTGAGTTTACTCATGTTGGTTCTTGAGTATTCTCCTTTTACTTTACTGTCTTTCGAAAACCTTCAAGTATTTAGCTATGATGTCCTGTTCCATGGATATTCGTAGCTAAACCCTTCATTCGGTTAAAGGGGTGTACTTGTGTCATAAAATGTTTTAGGCCCTACTCTTAATGCCTCTATGTGTTCAAAACTTGTTATATGTGCCACATATTAGGTTAGAACTTCCAAGGTTGAGTGGATGCTTGGAATGGCAAAACTCTTCCGTGGGGTTCGTAAACATACTCGGATAAGTGGATGCTTGGAATGGCAAAACTTATCTGAGGAGTTTGACCTCTTTAAAACACCATTTGGTTGATCGGGAATGATTGATCAAATGGATGCACATAAGGCTAATATACCTTGGAATGGGTATTAGTCTAAATAGAACAAGTGCTCTATGTCTTGAAATGGACTAGACAGTGTGGCAAATCAAGTGCTTGGAATGGCCTTGATACACTTTTGAATACATAGTATGATCATTAGAGGTCAATGATAAAGAGACTATGATACAAGGCCCCTAAAACAGAATACTTTCCTTAACTTAAAACATCACCTGCACTTTACTTTCAGTCTCAATATCAACTGCAATATCAACCGCTTACTCTCCGCAAGACTTATCCTTCAAGCATCCCACTTGCTGTAAGTCTTCTCCTTTTACTTTCAGTACTTTACTTTCTGCACTAAAATCACGACCAATCCACTTACTTTTCTGTACTAAAACTAAAATCAACAACCAACCACTCACTTTTCATCGCTAAAACCTCAATCCACCAAAAATCACGCTCCCTTTCTGTACAAAGAACAACTATCCCCCTAATTCTCTTGGGTTCGACCCCTACTTACCACTTGCTACCCAGTAGTGAAGTCGCGAGTAGCGGACTTATAAATTTATTCTTGACTTTTGCACACGACGACTGTGCATCCGTCAACAACAATAACAATTTTAGTCTTAATTTGCAAGTCACAACAATAAGGGATTTATAAGACTAATTGAATTTCGTTAAATTGATAATAAGTAATAACTTTTATAGATTTGATAAATGAATATACATTATTGAAACAAATAATAAAACAATAATCATCTTTAGCCTAGTGGAAATAAAGAGAAAAACTATTAAGAGGGGGTTGGGTTGTTCAAGTCAAAATTAAATAAATATTTTTTCAAACCAAATCGAATCGATTGATTCGATCAAATCACGATTTTAATGAAAAATCGGGTCAACACCGGGTCTTGACCGGGTTTGACTCCAAACCGATCCGATGAGTGAATCGAACCGGTCATCGGACCGGTTCCCGGTCGAACCGGCCGATCCGGTCTGATTTTCACAACACTGCATGCAGGTCATACACTCCAACTCATTAGGACCAAGCCCATTCATGGAACGCTGGCCTCAGCCCAAGCCTATGGAAATGGAACGCTATTCCTGTAAGATGTTGGCAGTCAGGGACGGACCCATGAATTGAAATAGGGGGTGGCGAACGAAAACATAGTATTAAAATAAAGGACGTCTTGTTTCATATATGAAACCCAACTTTTGTTGGATCAGTGCTAAAGTTTCAACTATTTCTTCGTCAATATTGGCAACCAATAATTCTGATAAGAAATTATCTTCCATCTTGTTGCCTAGTGCATTATTCACTTTATTCCTTCTTACAAATAAGCATTCGGTAGTAAATTGAGAACTGAATAATTTTGAATAACAGATATTTATACAACAACAAAATACATTTTGCTGAGACTAAATTACTAAACTTAAATATTAAATTAATTTCTTATATAAATTATAAATTATTTATGTCATACAAAAAAAATGGAAAAGCTTGGGGGTGACAAGTGTCACTCCAGCTTAACATAGTTTGGCAGTGGGACTTGAACCCAAGACACCACCCCTTTAATAGTGGTTTTAGTATGCCACTGTCACTATTAAAACCACTATTAAAGGGGTGGGTGTCTTGTGTTCTAGTCTCACTGTCAACATCCTGCAGGAATAGCATTCCATTTCCATAGGCTTGGGCTGAGGCCAGCGTTCCATGAATGGGCTTGGTCCTGATGAGTTGGGGTGTATGGCCGGCAGGCCTGATGCGGATAGCGTCCACAGCGTTCAGTGAGCTGACTTGGTGGCTTGGTCGTATCATACGGAGTATTAATTTCGTATGCGGATTCGGAAATCCGTGACGCACAGGCTCCATATATAAGGAAGGAACTAGGGTCTCTATGGCCTAATATATTAGAAAATTCTGTTGGGCTTGGTACATTTGGAAAATCGTCTCACAAGAGAAGAAATTTTGTTTATATTGACTTACGAAATCGTGACTTTCAAGTCTAGACTTTTAAGCTATTTTCATATGAGTTAGCGATTTCTACATGATATCAAGAGCCATCAATATTAGTGTCATGTGAGGGGAGTCAACGGAGTGGGAGTGGGAGTGAGAGTGAGTGTGAGTGAAAAAAAATGACTTTTTGTGGATAAAGTGAAAAGGAGTGGCTTGTGTGGTAGAGTGAAGAAACGAGTGATTTGAGTATCTGTGTGAAGGAAAAAGAGTAATTAGAGTGGAGAAAAACAACAGCAGAGAGAAGTTTTGTGGCTATATCGGTATCTAAATTTGATGGGTATTATGACCATTGGTCAATGATGATGGAGAATTGTTTCCTATCTAAGGAACCATGGAGTCTCGTGAACATAGAGTTCCTACGACAACAAAGGATGTTCAGTAACCGGTGATCACTTTCACTACAGTGACTGCAGATTAAGGTCAACAGAGTGATGCACAGCGTACAACTCATGAGCAGCAGATCGAGGAGATGAAGCTAAAAGATCTTAAGGTGAAGAATTTTCTCTTTCAAGTTATTGACCGTACTATCATTGCAACAATTCTTGACAAGTATACTTTAAAAAGGCATATGAGACTTGTTGAAGCAGACATATCAAGGATCCAACAAAGTAAAAAGGGCACATCACCAGACTTCGAGAAAAGAGTTTGGAGTTCTTCAAATGAGAGAAGGTGAATGCATTTTTTGGTCGAACACTCACAATTATTAACAAGATGAAGGTTCATGATGATTTGTGTATGTGATGAGCCGTATTTATACGACTCATCGAGTCATCAAATCCCACCAATTCCAGTACTTTTATATGCAAACAGTTACTTCTTAGTGTTGTTTCGCATTTCAGGTAATTTGGACGCTCTAAGAGGAATCGCATTCAAAAGACGGCTTTTGGAGCCAAAAACATCACAAGGAGTTTTTGACCGGTCCATAGGCACTTGAAATGAAGAATGGCCGAGAAAAATGAAGAATGGCCCGAGGAAATCAAAAGATGGCCGAAGAAAACCAGGTCGCGTCCGGGAAGAAGCAGGCCATGTCCGAGCGGCCATCCGAGCTCCAGCCGGCCATCCACTCGGCCATCCGAGCTCCATCCGAGCGGGCATGCGTGCGTGCCTCCGAGCGGGCATGCGAGCTCCAGCCCGTCCAGCCGATTGAGCATCCGACCTCCAGCCCGCACCCCCGACCGGCCATCCGAGCTCTTTGGCGTATTCCTCCGAGCGAGCCTCCGAGCTCCATGCGTCCGGCCATTCGAGCATTCCAGCCTTATCCCATCCAATCAAAGTCCAGCAGCCGGCCCAATGTGCATGCGATGCTAGGGTTTCGTAGCTTATTCACCAAGTTAGGGTTTCTCAAACCCTATAAATACAGGAGATCCTGCAGTCTTCAAATCATCAGAAAATCACAGAGAAATCCATCGATCTCAGTCATACACAGCCAGACCTCATTCCTTGCTTCAGCCGTGCCTTGCTCCTCCTGTTCTTCATCTCGGTCAATTAGTGAAGTCTCTTCCTTTTATTATTTGCATTGTTTACTTATGTCGATGTGTAACTAATCCAATTATTCGGGTTAGGGTTAAATAATTGTGACGATTGTTTTGAGATTCTGTTCTTCAACATTATTCATGCTTTCTATTTAGTTCTTGTGCACATTATTAGTTTGAATTTATTAGGTTAAGGGGAGATCCGAAAGGGTACAACTTAACATAGTAATCCTTACTATCTTTTCACTGCTTATTTGATACCGACCCAGTTAGAATAAGTAGTTGCACGAAACCTAATATAACCAGACCAGGAGTATTAGGTTTGCTAGAATTAAACGGTTATAACCAGACCAGGAGTAACCATAAGAAAGCTAGAATAAATACTTAGAAATCAAGGATAAACGAAGTCACAATTGAATAACACCCTAACCTGAATATCTTCCCTGATTGATAAATCCCTTAGCAATTTTCGATCATTACATTAACCTTTACTTTCACACTAGTTTCTTGTTTTTTCTCTATTTCAGAACGAAGTAGTAACCATCTAGCTCCCTAGGGTTCGACCCTTACTCATCACTGTACTAACCCACAGCCAAGAGCGAGGAAAAAATATAAATTGTTTTTGCACAGGTACGGCGACAGCCTGTTCAAAATGGCGCCGTTGCCGGGGAGCTACGCACGGTGAAATTTGTTCTTCTTTTCTTTTTCGTTTATTTTTCTTTCTTGCTTATTTCGAAATTTGCTATTTGGTGATTTCAATAATTCAAAAACCCCAACTGTTCGATTTTTGTTTTCAATTTCTTTCGATTTCATTTTCTAGCTCTCAGAGGGTCCTGTCACCAAGACTTACGAGTCTAAGGAAATTGGGTTTTAAGTGGGACCTCTGTGACCCCTCCAATTTCCTGGGGACCCTTTGTTGTTAGTATGTGCTTGATATTCGGTGCCATGCCAGCTTGCACGTTTTTCTGATTCACTTGCAGATTCGGCATGACTTCCTACTACGGAAGTGAGCCGTGGAATTATGGGGAGTACTATCCACCACCCTCCCGACAAGAAGTCCGAGAAAAGATCATGCACCTTGAGCAATCCCGGGATGAAACTTTGGATGAGTACTTACGGTACTTTGATTCCCTTGTGATAAGCTGCCCACACCATGGATTCACAGACTTGTATCTTCTTCAAGGGTTTCTCGCGGGGATGTTACCACATGAGTGGAGTTGGCTCACTGAGGAGGCAGGATGCTCGGTCTATGACATGACCATAAGTGCTATTTGGGACTTGATAGCTGATTTGGCCGAGAGGTCAAGACCAATACAAGAGCTGACCGAGGCACGAGAGGACAATGAGAAAGAGTTGGCAGCTAGCATCCAACAGTTGGCCGACATAGTGGAGAAATCTCGGGCCGAAAACAAGAGAGACTTGGCCGAGCTATCAAGAACATTGTCCGACTTGAATCAGATCGTGTCAGAGTTGAGGAGAAATCGGGAAGAATATGTCAGCACAAAAACAGAGGAGGACATGGCAGAGGCTCTAATAAAGCCTACCTCGGAGCCCATAGAACCGGCAGAAGATGAGGACCCATGGTTGACGGAAGAAGAGCTCAAGTCTGACTACCCCAGATATTTGGAAGAAGACAACCCGCTAGCACCTAAAGAAGAGCCGACCGAGCCACTCGAATCAGACCCCATTACCGAGCTGCCCGAGACGAGCTCAGACCTCATTATGGATCTTCCCGAGGCAGAACCGGTCCTCACTGTTGAAGCAACAGAGGAAATCAAGGTCACCGAAGATTCTACCTCAGTGCAGGGCGCGAGCGCCTCTACCATTACTGCGCGGACATCTGAAGAATTACTGATAAATGAAGAGACGTTCGCGGTTGATAAACAGGAGACGTCCGCGGGCAGCACTGATTCAGGCAAGGATCCAGGTATTCTCACACTCACCCGTGATATTGACTCTTATATTTTGCAGACGGGAGATGCCTGCGCTCACAGTCCTATTGCACTCATTCTGGGAAAATCGGTCATCTTGGACACACGGACCAAGAATGACATGGGAACAAAAAGGTTGTCACCTGCGCTTGCTGGAAAGAAATCAAACTTCCATGATCGCAAGGATTCTGACCGTCCATACATGAGGAAGCGACCGAGACATGGCACGTTTGAGTGGAAACCCGGATGGAGAGACATGAGAGCACCATTCGATGAGGGCTATAAGCTTCACAAGGGAGTTGCTGAGCAGAAGTATGACCTCACACGCCCATGGGATCCTAACTTGTGACCCTTACATGAGGTCCTGTCGAGCCAACGACGTTAAACAAAGGCGCTCGCAGGGAGGCAGTCCTGCATGGTTTGCACGTCTTTACATTTCAGTTTGTTGATTTACTATGTTTATTTATGAGTCTTTCATTGTCACATTGTACCTTGGAAAGGATTTGGTTTCATTTTGCAGGGATTGGACTTAGTCGGCCGGATAATTCCCTTGGAGCTACGCATTTTAGCCCCGGACTTGATCCGAGTTCAGCCGACCACCGTCTACACCCTAGGGGAGTCTCGTTCTACCCTTTTCCTTTCCTTATCTATTTATTGCATGCATTTGTGTGTCTAGATTTGAGTCGTGCCGTGAGGACACGGCTCATTTCAAAAGTGTGGGGTGGGAGAGTCAGTATTGAGTCAGCACATTTATTTCCTGCACCCTGCACAGAGTCAGCACGTTTTGGGTCAATTTTAAAATTTTTTGTACATGATACTTCACTATTTCCTAGACTTGCAGTAGTGGATAATGATTTGGTGAAATAGATATAGCCGATTTTACATGCATGTCTTTGATGAAACTTGATTTGTGCGACTAACATGTGATCTTAAAATCTTTACGTGCCTTTGTCAGTTGAGATAAACAGGGATGTGGAGTTGATAGAAATGCCCTAGAGAGACTTGACAGATCATTCAAAGACCGAACTCAGGATGTATGGTTATGTAGAGCTCGTGGAGGCTAGCACTTCGAGACGACATAGTACGAGTCTGCTCCGCCACTGCGGCACCCTTGCGGTTGGTCGGGATGGGAAAACTTCACACCGTCCAAGCTCTAGTCCAAGTAGCCGAGAAAATAGGCAAACGACCCTTGACTTGACCCGTGTCAAAAGGACGATGATGAGTGAGAGCAGGAAGGTTTCTAATCCGAGTAACCGGGAAAATAGACGAGCGACCCTCGGCTTGACTCGCGTCAAAAGGAGAAGAAATCACGGTTCGAGCAAGTCACAATCCGCACTACAAAAGTTCAAATCCATCATCATTGTGAAGGTTTACACAGAAACAAGTGAAGAGTACCACTGATACATCAAAATCAGACACTATAGCTGACCGAAAAACACTCAACACTTTGAAGCTCGAATGAATCACGTGCAAGAAAAAGCGGCAAAGCATAACCATATAGCAGCGAGTTCGAGTCCGAGAATGAGGGTTCATGGGTCTAAACACGGCTATCTCCAGATACATCCGAATTGATTTGCATCTCGACCCAAAGGTAACACGTATCTTTAACCCATGTTTTCGCACAAGGACATTAGTAGCAAGCATGCATAACAGGCGAGATCTAGAGTAATCAATTCATGTCCATGTAGCACGTCTAGGATGACCGAATCTTTGTGATGTTCGTACTTCACTTATTTCCTCTTATGACCTAGTTCTTGTTCGGGACGAACAAGTTTAAGTGTGGGGTGGTTTGATGAGCCGTATTTATACGACTCATCGAGTCATCAAATCCCACCAATTCCAGTACTTTTATATGCAAACAGTTACTTCTTAGTGTTGTTTCGCATTTCAGGTAATTTGGACGCTCTAAGAGGAATCGCATTCAAAAGACGGCTTTTGGAGCCAAAAACATCACAAGGAGTTTTTGACCGGTCCATAGGCACTTGAAATGAAGAATGGCCGAGAAAAATGAAGAATGGCCCGAGGAAATCAAAAGATGGCCGAAGAAAGCCAGGTCGCGTCCGGGAAGAAGCAGGCCACGTCCGAGCGGCCATCCGAGCTCCAGCCGGCCATCCACTCGGCCATCCGAGCTCCATCCGAGCGGGCATGCGTGCGTGCCTCCGAGCGGGCATGCGAGCTCCAGCCCGTCCAGCCGATCGAGCATCCGACCTCCAGCCCGCACCCCCGACCGGCCATCCGAGCTCTTTGGCGTATTCCTCCGAGCGAGCCTCCGAGCTCCATGCGTCCGGCCATTCGAGCATTCCAGCCTTATCCCATCCAATCAAAGTCCAGCAGCCGGCCCAATGTGCATGCGATGCTAGGGTTTCGTAGCTTATTCACCAAGTTAGGGTTTCTCAAACCCTATAAATACAGGAGATCCTGCAGTCTTCAAATCATCAGAAAATCACAGAGAAATCCATCGATCTCAGTCATACACAGCCAGACCTCATTCCTTGCTTCAGCCGTGCCTTGCTCCTCCTGCTCTTCATCTCGGTCAATTAGTGAAGTTTCTTCCTTTTATTATTTGCATTGTTTACTTATGTCGATGTGTAACTAATCCAATTATTCGGGTTAGGGTTAAATAATTGTGACGATTGTTTTGAGATTCTGTTCTTCAACATTATTCATGCTTTCTATTTAGTTCTTGTGCACATTATTAGTTTGAATTTATTAGGTTAAGGGGAGATCCGAAAGGGTACAACTTAACATAGTAATCCTTACTATCTTTTCACTGCTTATTTGATACCGACCCAGTTAGAATAAGTAGTTGCACGAAACCTAATATAACCAGACCAGAAGTATTAGGTTTGCTAGAATTAAACGGTTATAACCAGACCAGGAGTAACCCTAAGAAAGCTAGAATAAATACTTAGAAATCAAGGATAAACGAAGTCACAATTGAATAATACCCTAACCTGAATATCTTCTCTGATTGATAAATCCCTTAGCAATTTTCGATCATTACATTAACCTTTACTTTCACATTAGTTTCTTGTTTTCTTCTCTATTTCAGAACGAAGTAGTAACCATCTAGCTCCCTAGGGTTCGACCCTTACTCATCACTGTACTAACCCACAGCCAAGAGCGAGGAAAAATATAAATTGTTTTTGCACAGGTACGACGACAGCCTGTTCAAAATGAACTGAAATGTAAAGACGTGCAAACCATGCAGGACTGCCTCCCTGCGAGCGCCTTTGTTTAACGTCGTTGGCTCGACAGGACCTCATGTAAGGGTCACAAGTTAGGATCCCATGGGCGTGTGAGGTCATACTTCTGCTCAGCAACTCCCTTGTGAAGCTTATAGCCCTCATCGAATGGTGCTCTCATGTCTCTCCATCCGGGTTTCCACTCAAACGTGCCATGTCTCGGTCGCTTCCTCATGTATGGACGGTCAGAATCCTTGCGATCATGGAAGTTTGATTTCTTTCCAGCAAGCGCAGGTGACAACCTTTTTGTTCCCATGTCATTCTTGGTCCGTGTGTCCAAGATGACCGATTTTCCCAGAATGAGTGCAATAGGACTGTGAGCGCAGGCATCTCCCGTCTGCAAAATATTAGAGTCAATATCACGGGTGAGTGTGAGAATACCTGGATCCTTGCCTGAATCAGTGCTGCCCGCGGACGTCTCCTGTTTATCAACCGCGGACGTCTCTTCATTTATCAGTAATTCTTCAGATGTCCGCGCAGTAATGGTAGAGGCGCTCGCGCCCTGCACTGAGGTAGAATCTTCGGTGACCTTGATTTCCTCTGTTGCTTCGACAGTGAGGACCGGTTCTGCCTCGGGAAGATCCGTAATGAGGTCTGAGCTCGTCTCGGGCAGCTCGGTAATGGGGTCTGATTCGAGTGGCTCGGTCGGCTCTTCTTTAGGTGCTAGCGGGTTGTCTTCTTCCAAATATCTGGGGTAGTCAGACTTGAGCTCTTCTTCCGTCAACCATGGGTCCTCATCTTCTGCCGGTTCTATGGGCTCCGAGGTAGGCTTTATTAGAGCCTCTGCCATGTCCTCCTCTGTTTTTGTGCTGACATATTCTTCCCGATTTCTCCTCAACTCTGACACGATCTGATTCAAGTCGGACAATGTTCTTGATAGCTCGGCCAAGTCTCTCTTGTTTTCGGCCCGAGATTTCTCCACTATGTCGGCCAACTGTTGGATGCTAGCTGCCAACTCTTTCTCATTGTCCTCTCGTGCCTCGGTCAGCTCTTGTATTGGTCTTGACCTCTCCCCGGCAACGGCGCCATTTTGAACAGGCTGTCGTCGTACCTATGCAAAAACAATTTATAATCTCCTCACTTCAGACTGTGGATTAGAACAGCGGTAAGCAAGGGTCGAACCCAAGGGAGCTAGATGGTTACTACTTCGTTCTGTAATGGAGAAAAACAAGAAACTAGAGTGAAAGTATTGGTTAATGTAATGATCGAAAATTGCTAAGGGATTTATCAATCAGGGAAGATATTCAGGTTAGGGTGTTATTCAATTGTGACTTCGTTTATCCTTGATTTCTAAGTATTTATTCTAGCTTTCTTATGGTTACTCCTGGTCTGGTTATAACCGTTTAATTCTAGCAAACCTAATACTCCTGGTCTGGTTATATTAGGTTTCGTGCAACTACTTATTCTAACTGGGTCGGTATCAAATGAGCAGTGAAAAGATAGTAAGGATTACTATGTTAAGTTGTACCCTTTCGGATCTCCCCTTAACCTAATAAATTCAAACTAATAATGTGCACAAGAACTAAATAGAAAGCATGAATAATGTTGAAGAACAGAATCTCAAAACAATCGTCACAATTATTTAACCCTAACCCGAATAATTGGATTAGTTACACATCGACATAAGTAAACAATGCAAATAATAAAAGGAAGAGACTTCACTAATTGACCGAGATGAAGAACAGGAGGAGCAAGGCACGGCTGAAGCAAGGAATGAGGTCTGGCTGTGTATGACTGAGATCGATGGATTTCTCTGTGATTTTCTGATGATTTGAAGACTGCAGGATCTCCTGTATTTATAGGGTTTGAGAAACCCTAACTTGGTGAATAAGCTACGAAACCCTAGCATCGCATGCACATTGGGCCGGCTGCTGGACTTTGATTGGATGGGATAAGGCTGGAATGCTCGAATGGCCGGACGCATGGAGCTCGGAGGCTCGCTCGGAGGAATACGCCAAAGAGCTCGGATGGCCGGTCGGGGGTGCGGGCTGGAGGTCGGATGCTCGATCGGCTGGACGGGCTGGAGCTCGCATGCCCGCTCGGAGGCACGCACGCATGCCCGCTCGGATGGAGCTCGGATGGCCGAGTGGATGGCCGGCTGGAGCTCGGATGGCCGCTCGGACGTGGCCTGCTTCTTCCCGGACGCGACCTGGCTTTCTTCGGCCATCTTTTGATTTCCTCGGGCCATTCTTCATTTTTCTCGGCCATTCTTCATTTCAAGTGCCTATGGACCGGTCAAAAACTCCTTGTGATGTTTTTGGCTCCAAAAGCCGTCTTTTGAATGCGATTCCTCTTAGAGCGTCCAAATTACCTGAAATGCGAAACAACACTAAGAAGTAACTGTTTGCATATAAAAGTACTGGAATTGGTGGGATTTGATGACTCGATGAGTCGTATAAATACGGCTCATCAGTATGCCTCAAGTTGAAATTGTTGAACTATAAAGAAAAAAGTTGAAATTGTTGAAAATATTTTAAGGTCATTGACATCAAAATTCGATTATATTGTGTGTTCGATTGAGAAGTCCAATAATTTGGATAGTCTGACATTAGATGAGCTTCAAAGAATTCTCCTTGTTCATGAGTAAAGGATCAATCGTCACATGGAAGAAAGTAAAGAACAAGTTTTAAAAGTATCATAAGAAAGAAGAGAGGGAGACCAAAGAAAGAGTAGAGATCGATCAACTTTGAATAAAGCTATTGTGGAGTGTTTTAAATGTTACAAGTTAGAGCATTTTCAATACGAATACCCTATTTGGGAAAATAAGGCAAATTATATTGAGCTGAATGACGATGTGTTGTTGTGAATTTCTAAGATTGCAAACTAAGTATTTTCTACGATATACTGAGTTTGAGGGAGGGGTTGTTAGGTTTGACTAAACTTATTTAAATTCAAAAGCCTACAAATTAGGTTACTTAGACATGGCTTAGTTGATTAGTTTTTAGTGGCATCATTATCTCTTATTGGTTATGTAAAACTCTATTTAAGAGTTGCACAAATCTTTTAATACATCATGAGTTCAAGTTTGATTTTTCAACAAATTCACTAGACTATCGGTGGTCCGCATGTCAAAAGTCTAGCCTAGCCTATACTTAATTAGGCCCACTTACAGCCCATCCTTAAGAGTAGTAAGTCGTGCCTAGTGTTTTATATTTTTGGCCCCTTCCTGCCTTAAAGCCCAACTTGGTTTTGGCCCGAATAGAAAAGTCGAACCTAACCCTTATATCTGATAACAAGCCTAACATGGTGTAATCGTAATGCATGTATATTATACAAAAACAAAAAAATGTTACTACATGATAATCCGTACAATGAAGATGAGTTGTTTCTTCCAATGCTGAAATGTTTGGCTTTTTGATAGACTTGATAAGATATCAAGTCTTACTTTTGATATTTTTGTGGTATATAACCATTGTGGAGGTTTTTTGGGACAGATAATGTGTGGTATGTAGTCTGTGAAACAATTGTATTCATTTTGTATAATAAAACTTATCAATATGTCTCGGTGTTATATCAACTAATTCGATCTAACGCACATACCTGTTAAAAATGTGACCCATGAACGGCCTTAAGACTGCAAAAATATATTCAGCTTATCCCAACACAATCTATATTTATTTACATGGTGAACTTAGGGCATGTCCATTTGGACTTATATTTTTGACGGTTAAGTCAAGTTAAGTTAATTTTAGTTAAATTAAGTTAAGTTAATTTCAGTTAAATTAAGTTAAGTTAATTTTGTTAAGTTAAGTTAATTTCAGTCAAGTTAAGTTAATTTTAGTTATTTTAAGTTAAATTATGTTAATTTAAATTAAGTTACCCGGTTAAGTTCGATTAAAATTGATTTTTTCATCATCATATCACCATCATCGTCACCATCATCATAACAGCATCATATCACCATCATCATATCATCATTGTCACATCACCATCAACATCATCACCATCATCATCATCATCATCATCATCATCATCATCATATCAACATCATCACCACCACCCATCATCATCATCATCAACATGACCATCATCTTTATCATATAATCATCATCACCATCATCATTTTCATCATCATATCAACATCATCGTATCATCATCATATCACCATCATTGTATCATCACACTACTACAAAAGGGACCTTATGCAACGGTTCTGAGGTAGCTTATGCAACGGTTCCTCATCCGTTGCATAAGCTACCGTTGCATAAGGTAGGGACCTTAGAGCATCTCCAATGGGAGAGCCCAAGTCCACTTAAATGTGTTCTTGCCACATAAGCATCAAGTGGGTTTCATGAAAATGTGGTCATTCTCCTCCAATGCATAAGCCCATTTCCACTTACAACTGGGTCCCATTCAATCTACAAAACATACATACAACAGTCATAAAAACAAATTATAAATAACATAATATACGAAATGGGTCCACACATTTTGCTTTAATCATGAATTGGGTCTGGCCGGGAAAGTGGGCTTGGCCACTTTTTTAAAATGCTCCAGCGCTGCATCTCACACCCATGCCCATTTCACGTGTCCCCAGGCGGCAGTTGGGCCTGCGCTGGGGATGCTCTTATGCAACGGTTCAATAAAAACTGTTGCATAAGATCATAACATTATGCAACGGTTTTAACAACAAACCGTTGCATAAATGGAAAAAATCTGAAAAATTGAATACAAATTCTAAACAAAATTGAATACTTTGCTGTTACACATTTCCAAACAAGGAAATACTTTCATTTCACTCAAAATACAACCATTCATACAAGTCCATCCATACACTGATATATACAAACTTCACATATATAAACAATTCACATGTAAACACTAGTATGTTCGAATAAGTAGTTGTACAAGTAGGCGGCGATCTCATCTCGCACGTCTTGTACCTTTCCCAACTCATATGCTCGTTCCCCATTAGGAAAAACCTATAACAAATAAAAAGACGATAACATGAATATATAAAAAAATAGAGTTAGAACAAACCTAACTAGAACATGGATTTAGAACAAACCTAGCTAGAACATGGATTTAGAACAAACTTAGCTAGAACATGGATTTAGAACAAACGTAGCTAGAACATGGATTTAGAACAAACTTAGCTAGAACATGAATTTAGAACAAACCTAACTAGAACATGGATTTAGAACAAAAATAACTACGAGAACACACAACCTAGCTACATTTGTCACCATTCTAATAGAGTAAGACGAGATTAGCATGCTTACTTGGTCAAAGTTCTCCACATATGCACCGTTATTAGCACGAACGAATTCCATTATGTCCCGAATATTTCTCAGAACATAATAACCGCATAAATTACTGTCTTCGGGTTGTTTCGGACACTGCATTAGAAGTAATCTCAGTTAACACTTTATTAATGAAAATTACAAGAATATTAAAGGAATGCTTTGTCTATGAATACCGTCACTATCTTCCATTCGACTCGACGATCAATCCTCGGATTACATCCTTGATAGTATCGTTGCAACCCCCTAAAATAAATAACAATACGTAATTAATGAATTTCAATGCAAGTTACAAAATAATAGTAAGTTTGAAACTTACGAGTCCACTAAAGTTTTTGCATCGCTGTGTATAACGGTGGTGCCTTTTGAGAAGTTGAACCAATGGACTACACCTTGGTTGGGGAAGATAACGCACAACATCCAATTAAACCTACATTAACGAACTAAATTCATACAATCCATATTTCAAAAAACAGGTAATATGGTACAAGTAATTTATGTACTTACGCCGCATCATTTATATAAGGCATAAAGTAGCAATAATTGCAATCTTTGTCTAGTATATTGAGTCTTGATACAAACGCCTCCAGCCTATCATTTATGTGATGAGAAGGGCTCACGGTCGTGGGATTGAAGAACCCGAACCGAACCTCCGAATCACTCATTTGATTGTATAAAGAACTACAAAATGAAAAACTTCTAAAGTTAGACATTCTGCAACAAATGATGAACAACTAATGACAAGAGTATTTACCATATGTATAAATCACAATGTGAGTTTGACAACGGTTCCAATGCATATATATCACGGACGTCATCTGGGCCCACTGTGGAGGTGTAGTCGTCACCGAACACTTCGTCATCGATGCGTACTCTAACAACGTCTCTGCCCAAATTAGAGTACATGTCGTATAGAAATTGACAGTCCATGGAATAATTGTCTACTTCATCATTTACAGCCGGTGGCAAGTGATAGTATAGTTGGATGGTGTATGCCTGAATTTCGAATGTTAGTAAATAATTCAAATAAAATCTGATAAATTAAATTATGGAAAGATGGTTCAAATATTTAATTTTATTACCCTTATGTTGTTTTCAATCAAGTGCTTCGGGCATGCCACCAAGTCTGATTTCTCCTGTGCATCTTGTGTTGTCTTTAATGTCTCTCCATGGGGAATTGGCAGTTCAAAAGTCTGACCAAGTGCACTGTCAACCTTCACATTCACCATTTCGTCAGGTAGTGGAATAGATAGTAGCAAACGACCGTTCATGACTCGACCGATAGCCACTAGTCGTCTCTCAGCATTATGTCCGTCTTCGATATATAATAGGCTTGTTAGCCCAACCTATCAACGTAAATAAATTCATGGTGTTTACATTTGTAAGAAAAATATAAATGAAATAGTAAGGAAATAATGACTTTAAAAATCTACAAGTACCTTTGGAATATTCTTCCAAGGGTCCTTATCTGTGGGAGCATCGGTGAAGCAGTATTGACTCTGTCGATCAGACAGCTGAATGTGAATAGCACTAGAACTGAGTGTCACCCTCGAAGAGGTAGAGCTAGGTAATCCAATCCTCCATGGAATGTGTGACCTGAGTCCTCGGGTACGTCCAGGGTGCTCATCCGTGCCAATAGCCTTCGTCAATATATCACGTCGGCCTTGAGAAGAAAATTCTCCTCAAGCGGCCTTTTCCACTAAATCATCCTATTATTTCAGAAAATTACCAATAGTTAGTGTATAATTTTAAAAACTTAGCCTTAAAACACACATAAGGAACTTACAATCTTTGTAGCCACTCATTGAGATGCCTCAGAGACGAACTCGGCATTTTTTCTGATTCGTCCCCTCTTCCACAAATCATGCCTCTCTATAGAGACATCAGAAGCTTGTTCCTCTTGAATTGCCCCCTGAGAAATTAACTCTTAGCTATTTTTTCTTTTGCCATTGCCTCTTCTAGTTTTCTATATCCTCCTCGACCTAAGTCGTGCTTTTATACATTCTTCTTGACCAGATCCTTGTTTGTGTCCCTTAACTTCTTTGCAGCATCGGAGAGCATCTGCTCCTTAAAAGTCTTCCAATGATTGGAGTCAATGTACGAATACATTTTCAAAGCATCTTCATCTGTTCCGTCACCGTAGATGTAATCATGTGCAAGGCGTGACTTAAATTGTTTCCACATCTTGCACGCAATGCTAATCTCCTGATTTTTATGCTCCTCGACTCCATCAAAAATTGCCTGAAAATATATAAAACAAGTTCTAATTAATACAAAAGTTAGTTACCATGTTTAAAACAAATACAATGTTAGAATTAAAGAAGCTCTTACAGTTGCCTCTCTCCACACAGTGTCTTTAAAATGTTTAGGGACCTTCCTCCAATCAGTATGTATGATAGGAACACGACATCGAACCAACATACCCAAGTAGCTCCTCCAATTGTCTGCAACCTTCCCTATTGGATTCCCTCTTCTATTCCATTCAACCGTGGCCTTGGTACTAGCCTTGTTGTGTCTCTTAATGAATTTGCTCATATATACAAGGCCTCTCTTCCTTGGAACTGTACCAGAAGTGTCATTATGGTCATCCTCACTGCTGCTGCTATGTGAAATGGCCATGATTCTGTAAACATGAAATTAAACATCAGATTAATTAATCAATAAACCAATTCTCAGAAATAAATAAATAAATAACTACACAAGTCATAAATAAATAACATACACAAATTAAATTTCTTTATCAATCCATATTCCTTCTCCATGATCTTCTCGTAGTTGTATTTCATTATCAGCTTCGCTATCATCGTTCTCCACGGGAACTATCGTACAAACGGGCATGCATTCCTCAGCTAGATCTTCAGATGCATCACTGGTTAGTTGTTGTTTTCCGTGGAGGACAATAAAATGGTTGTTATCAGAAGGGTCCCTGACGTAAAATACTTGTCTCGCTTGTTCGGCCATAATGAATGGCTCATCCTTGGACCCTTCTCTTCGAAAATCCACAAACGTCATTCCATATTCATCAGTACGAACCGCCAAATTGTTAACCCATTTACATTTAAAAACAGGCACTCGAAACTTTACATAATCCAACTCCCATATTTCTTCGATGACTCCAAAATAATTAATAGGAGCATATATTGGATTCTGATCTCTGGCACTAGAAACAAGAGTGGTTTCAGCAACAAGTGTGACACCACTATTTTGCACAACGGTTTGGTCATCTTGAACTTTTGTGTGGAAACAAAATCCGTTAATGTCATAAGCGTTCCACGTGTATACTGTTGGTGTAGGACCAGGCATGAGCCACTTTACCAAGTCATCAGACACTTCTTCAGAGTTGGCCTGATTATTTAAATTCTCATTACATCTCAGCCAGTTACAAAATGACCGACTATGTTCTTTTTGCAACCACTGCTCGGAGTTTCTTGAGAATGCACTTCTTAATATGTTTAGGTGCTGCTCTATGAAAGGCATGATATCAGGCATATGTTGCAATACATAGAAATGAGCTTTCGTCAACTCATCAAATGATGGATTCTTATATTTCTGACCACTTATGCCCTTTCCATTAAAAATGACGTGGCCTGGGAATCCCAACTGCGGTTGTATTTCCCAAAAGATTAGTGCAAAACTCAACAGCCTCTTCAGTTATGTATCCTTCCACTATACACCCTTCAGGACGATGTCTATTTCTCACGTAGCTCTTTAGAATCTTCATGTACCTCTCAAAAGGGTACATCCATCTCATATGAACTGGTCCATGAATTCGAATCTCGCGCACCAAATGAACAGTAAGATGCACCATTAAATCAAAAAAGCTAAGTGGAAAAAACATCTCTAGTTGGCATAGTGTAACAAACAATCTGGTCTTGTAGTTTATCAAGCTCCGATGAATCAACAACCTTAGCAGACAAAGAGCTAAAAATGGCACAGAGTCTTTGTACAGCGGACCTCACTTTAGGAGACAATACACCTCTAATTGCAATAGGCAACAACTGTTGAATCAATACAAGATAGTCATGAGATTTTAATCAATTCAACTGCAGATCCTTCATTGAAACCAAGCTGGCAATATTCGAAGAGTACCCATACGGTACTTTAACTCCTTTCAGACATCCACACAAAATTGTTTTCTCATTCTTAGAAAGAGTGGTGCATGACGGAGGCAAATATGTACGCTTTCCTTCAGTTTGAGGTGCTAATTTGGTACGAATGTTCATCTCCAACATATCCAGTCTAGCTTTCAATCCATCCTTTGTTTTTCCGGGAATGTTTAATAAAGTACCAATAAGACTGTCACATATATTCTTTTCAACATGCATCACATCAATACAGTGTCTGACGTCAAGTGTATGCCAATAAGAGAGATCAAAAAATATTGATCGCTTCTTCCATGGAGTACCTTCAATGCGTGCATTGGGCTTCCCAAATCGATTTGTAATATTCTAAATTTTTTGAAGTATTTCATCTCCAGAAGCCGGTCGAGGTTCTATTCCATGTTCGGTCTCCCCATTAAATGCAGCGTTTTTCCGCCTGTAAGGATGATGCCTCGATAAAAAATGTCGATGTCCCATGTAAACCATTTTTCGACAATTCTTTAGATGGCGTGCATGTGTCTCTTCCCCGCAAATTGGACAAGCTTTGTACCCTTTAATACTGTACCCGGATAAGTTACCATAAGCTGAGAAGTCATTGATGGTACACATTAGCATAGCACGCATATTAAAATATTCTTGTCATGATGCGTCAAACGTCTGTACTCCTTCGTTCCATAAAAGCTTCAAATCTTCTATCAAAGGAGCTAAGTATACATCAATATCATTTCCGGGCTATCGAGGACCCGATATCAACAGAGAAAGCATCATATACTTACGCTTCATGGTTAACCTGGGAGGAAGATTGTAGATAACCAATATCACAGGCCATGTATTATGCTGAGTACTAAGGTTTCCATGTGGATTCACCCCATCAGTAGAAAGGTCAAGGCGTAAATTTCTACACTCTGCTCCAAATGTCGGGAATGTGTTGTCTATTTTTGCCTATTGTAGTGAATCATCAGGATGATGTATTTTTGTATCAATAACGCGTTTCTCAGCATGCCAACGCATATTATCAGAATCTTCCGAGCTAGCAAACAATCTCCGAAACCTGGGGATCGGTGGAAGATACCATAGTACTTTAGAAGGAGTGCCTTTGGACATTCAACCATATCTTTATAGGAATTCCGATACAATATACAATCATTAGGACAAGCATGTATCTTCTCGTAATCGATACCCATGGGACACATAACTTTTTTAGCCTCGTAACAATGGTTAGGTAGGGTGTTATCCTCTGGAAGCATATCTTTCACCAGAGTTAACAATTCAGTGAAACTTACATCACTCCATCCATTTTTTGCTTTCAAGTTGAATATCTTCAAAGTTGCAGATAGTCTTGTGTATTTGGAGCACCCTTCGTACAATGGTAATTCTGAATCATTCCTCAATGACTCCAAAACTTGAGGTCTAGCAACAAAATCGTCGGCAACATTATTGACCATGTCAATTATATTGTTCTCCTCCCAATCATCATTATCCACCGGCAAACTTTCTACGGGCTGAGGTTGAACATTTTGTGGTTCAACCTCGCCATGCATATACCAAACCTTGTATTGTGGGTCAATTCCCTTTAACAAAAGGTGTTTCCACAATTTCTTGGGTTTGACTTTTTTGTTATTCCAGCAACCCATACATGGACAATAAACATATTCAATGTTGTTTGTGGACGCATACGAAGATGCAAACGCACAAAAATCCATAATCCCTTGATCGTACTGAACACTTAACTTACTACCGGACACCCAGTCTCAATTCATTATAACTACATGAAGCATTATATACTTTTAATTAGAAAATAGTGCATTTTACCTTAGAGTAGAATCTCTCGCAGAAAATAGTCAAAGGTTGGATGCAGCGTCGACTCTAAAGTTATAAACAATAACAAATAAGTTAGTAAACGAAGAAATATTAAATATCCAATATGAATGGAAACATAAATAGTAAACTAGTTTAATCGGTCAATTTACCTTAAAAGTAGTAAACCTTATCCTAACGATCTTAAGTGGGAGAACTGAAGCTTCCTCTTGCAAATCGACTAACAAGTACTACAAGTAGTGAACGAATATCGGTAAGAAATTGAGAACAAATCGATGCAATAACATGTTGCCACGAGAAAGGTATACAAGTATTTACGGACGTGTTATGTGGGGACTAAGAGATAACATACCACCAATTGTTTAAGTCAACTTCAGCCCAAATGAGAGGAGCTTTTGTTTACATCAAATGATATCAAGTCCTGCATATAAATATATACCCCAGAAGAAAATTTGATGAATGAAAACTTATAACACAGCTTCAACAAGATAGGTCTCATTAGCAACATTGTACAAAAGGATATGTGAAGCTTGGGTACTAACCGATTTAGGAATTGGTGCGGAGGGTCGACGGACTGGGCGAGGACGCGGACGCGAACGACTGATTGGGCGAAGAGCGACGGACTGAGTATGCGTAGGAGGGCGGCGGACTGGGCGAAGAGCGACAGAGGTCGACGGACTTGGCGAAGAGCGACGAAGGTCGATTGGCGAGCGGAGGAGGGCGACAAAAATTATTCGAGCGGGATTGGGAAGAAGACGAAGACTTGTGTTTTTCAATTTTAGGTTTCAGTTTATGCAACGGTTCTTAATAAACCGTTGCATAATGGTAACATATAAGCAACGGTTATAAGACAAACCGTTGCATAAGGAGTACATTATGCAACGGTTTTAAGACTAAACCGTTACATAAACTAAAACCGTTGCGTAATGATAAATTTGAACCGTTGCATAAAGTCTAGTCTGTAGTAGTGTCATCACCATCACCATATCACCACCATCATCGCCACCACCATCATCATATCACCATCATCATATCATCATATCATCATATCATCATCATCATCATCATCATATATGATGAAATGATTATGATGATGATGATAATGATAATGATGATGATGATATAATGATGATGATGATGATGGTGGTGATGATGATGGTGGTGGTGATATGAATATGATGATGAAGGTGATGATGATATGCTGATGGTGATGACATGATGACGGTGATGATGATGACATAATAATGGTGATGATGATGATGCCGACGATGATGATGATGATGGTGCTAATGTTTATGGTGATGATGATGAGATGATGAATAATGATATGATGATGTTATGATGACGATGATATAATGATGATGGTGATGATGATGATGATGATGATGATGATGGTGGTGATGATCATCATCATCATCATCACCCCCACTAAATTATATAATTATATATTCAACAAGATCAAATATTAACTAAATAAATATATTTTTGTCTGATGTTAAAATTAATTAAATTAAATTCAGTTAAATTAAATTAATTTAATTTCAATTAAGTTTCTGCTGAAATGAACCGTTTTTAGTCTTAACAAGCCCAACCCAACCTTTTGTTTTTGTTTTTTTTGGGAACTTTGTCATTATAGACCGACTCCGATTTTTGATATAAAATCGTTGTATCTTCCGAGTCGTTAAGTTTGGAATTTTGAAACCCTAATTTTACTGGAAGACTCGAAGATGATTGAGGTGGTGCTGAACGATCGATTGGGGAAGAAGATGTGGGTGAAGTGCAACGAGGATGACACGATCGGAGATCTGAAGAAGCTGGTAGAGGCTCAGACAGGCACCAGGGCCGACAAGATCAGGATTCAGAAGTGGTACACGGTTTACAAGGATCATATCACTTTTGGTGACTATGAGATTCATGATGGCATGGGGCTAGAGCTCTACTATAACTGATTGAGGTCTGGTTTTCAATTCCAGTAATATATGGTTGGATTTATTTTTCTTTTGGACTGTATAGTATTGAGTTCATCTAGTTCTACTCTGTTTGATTTGTACTATGCACTTTCATACTATTGTCGTCAGCGTGTATTGGCGTTTATGGTTGGGATTTCCATTTAAAAAATTGTACACTTTCTTGTGGAATTTTAGACAGCTTTTACACAATTGAAATTCGGTTATTCACTGTTCATCAAACCTTCTGCTTTTAATCTCTATTCCGAGTCTCCCCTTTGACATGTATTGTGTTTAAAGATAACATACTATTGGAATTAGCTGATAGTGTGCAACTATTGTCTTATTCCGTGAATGCCTGTGATTAGAGAGTGGACTAATGGATTTGTTGAGCCTTCTCTCAATTTTTTCAAGAGCCCAGTGCAGCTTTTTACTTTTTTTATCTGTTATTTGTTTTCATTGATGTGACTGAGTGTGCTAATGTGTAGGCGTAACGAGGGAATAATGAATAGGGCGGTTGAGCTGAAATAGCACTTGACTATGAGAATTGGGAATCCAAAACAAGACGTCCTACCATATAACCTACGTTGTGGACTATAGGTGACAGATTATGAGTTAGAAGCAATATGTTTTCCATCTGATAGTCACATTAGGTCATATATTGTATTTGATTGCCAATCCTTTCTCAACAACATAAATTCCATTCTAGCGTTTAGTTTACACCATTGGATTGGCGATAAGCTGCAAGCAGCATTTGCATGTTTCTATTTGCTAATAACACATTATTCGGTGAATCTGAACTGATTAGCAATACTAAAGAGTAATGTTTTTTTTTGCTTCATCTTCCTCGGGATTTTGCATTTGAAATTAGTTTTTTAGTTAATTCTACGATATATCCCTCACTCTGCGCTTGAATTTTTTTAGCAACGAACTGAAATTTACTTTTGGAAATTTTCATATGCAAACTCAAGTGCTCATTCTTGAAACACCCTTTTTTTGTCTTTGAGAAAATGAAATTCGGTTGAAATTAATTTCTTTTGCCAATTTTCAGGTACTCGCTCCCTACGGAATAAGAATTTGGATTGTCCTACTTAAGAGCATGTTATGTTTCTGCTTTTGTTCCATGCTTATCCGCTACCATTGACAAATCCTAAATGTGTAAATGAAGTGGTTCCATGCAAGGTTGTCAAAATCGCGTTTTAAATTGTAAACTCGTCCGATTTTACGTTTCTAAGTGTCCATTTCGTGTTAACTCGCACCTGGACTCATTTTTTACTAAAATCGGAGGTGAAAACGATTTTAACTGATTTAACTCGGCTTAAAATCGGTAAACTCGGGTAGAATCGTCCGAGTTTAAAAGTTGGGCTTATTTAACTTTTCACTTTTCAGGCCCAAAATAACAAATAAACAAACTGGTATTGAAAATCCTAATCCTATTAAAAATTCACGACAAAATCGCTTCTCTTCCGTTCGATTTCTTCTCCTCGTCGACGCAAGCTGACGACAAACGTCAAAATCAAAATTCAATTGCTTTGGAGGCGCTTCGAAATTCATGTAAAGATTAGTAGAGGATTTACTTCTAAAGTTCTGGTGAAAGCTGCGAAATTCACATCCATGGATGAGAATGAAAATTTCAGTGACGGGTCTGTTTCTGGTTCCTTAAGAGGCAAAGGAAGGAACAATATGAGTTTCACATTGGTAATTGGAGACTTGGAGTGCATTCGAAATGGTAATTACATTTATTTATTAGATCATAATTTTTCAGATTTCACTTTTGTTAATTAGTTTTAGCTTTTGGGCAAACTTTGCCTGAGAAAATCATTAAATTTACTGTCATATGCCTTCAAGGTGTTCCTGTTTATTGTTGCATACTTGCATTTGCATCACATTTTGGTTTACCATATGCACCAGATTTTGATTGTTGTTTTTGTGATTTTTATTTTGTTGCTGCATCAGATTTATATCTCTTATCTAACTATATTTATTTTATAGGTTCATACCAATAAAAGGAATCGGCTACATCAACAAAGAATGAATGATTTGGTTTACATGATGGTTAATATGAAGTTAACAAAGAAGGAAATACAGAAAAAAGAACCACTTGAGTTTATAGATATTGAATCTGATGATGAATTTTCAACTACTTCTGATGAGCATGTTAACAATGACAATGAGAATGTGCACCAGCATACCGATATCGAAGCAAGTCTAGCATGTGATACTGCTGGTTCAGGGCCTTCATGCAATCCTATACTTGCACCTACAAATGATTTGGTGTTTGGTTCTAAATTCTAACATTGAAGAACCTTTATCATCTGATGCTGAACAAGTTGGAAATGAAGATAGCGATGAAGATAATGATGTGCCCGGATTTTATACTCAGAGACAATTTGAACTTGGCCAAGTGAAGCTATATTAGAACTTCGAAGATGGATGAAGACTTTAATGAGGAAAGACAAGCAGCAGCTAGCGCTCTATTTGATCTTTTTTAATGCTCTGTTTTTTAATTCTTTGGTTTGTATGAAACTCTATTTACTTAAAACCTTTTAAACTTGTGAAAATCTATTTTATAGACTATAGTATGCCATTGTGTTGGAAAGGATGAGATGAAGATAGGTTTTTTAGTATTCGAAATTAAAACATAGCATATTTACATAACATGTATATAAAATTTATATTATTTTAATATTAGGTAAATTCGGCGAGTTTACGTTTCGATTCCACCTAGGCAAAACGAGTCAAGGTAAAAACTCGATGACAACCTTGGTTCCATGACACAGTATACATGTAAAAAGTGATGCTCGACAATAGCTAAATATAATTTCATCAGCCATTGAATAGTCTTATCATGTTTTAAAAGTCTTTGTTCTCGGCCTTCATCTCATTATCAGTGTCTTTTATTGGCTAATTGTCGTATTTTTGTGATTAGTGTTAATATCTTTTCTTGTAAAGAATATGCACCAAAAGAGGTGCGCTCAAATGAGAATTCCTTATTTTTTCGAGAACTTGAGATCACAATCTTTACCCTCCAAAATGCATGCATTTTGGTGGTGACACGTGTCTCATGTGCATTTTCCAAGAGCATTTAATGCAAAGTCAAAATTACATTTTTTTGACTTTGCTTTTTGGACATGTGTCACATGTAGATTAAAAGATGGATCATGATCTAATGGTGAGATTTGGATTCTCAATTCTTGAATTTTTAAAGGTTCTCAACTAAACGCTCCCCTGAACCAAAATATAACAATATTTGAAAAATACATGATTGATATAGATGTCCAGATCCATGTATCTTTTGATCTATTTAGTGAGGCTCAAGACATACTTGGTGGTGGAATGGTGAACACTGAACAGTTCACATTCAAGTTGAACAAAAAAACGGCAGAATGTGTTTAACCACCGGTTAACGCTTCAAAAGCAAAACAGATCTCAACTACGATTGGGTTTGCATAAACGTAATATACTATTTATATCTTGAACTTTTTCAGGAAACCCTAGATTTTCTATAACCGAATATCTTTGTTTCTTCAAACGTAGTGCACAACAGACGCTTGCTCAAATCTTGATATCTTCTTGCCTAGCAAATCTTTCGACTAGATCTTTTAAAATTGAAGATCTCTTTGAGAATATTTTGGCCTATATTTTCTTCTTCCAGCTATTGAGGTAAACGTATCAACCGAATGTTTTTCATATCAAACAGATGAAGTTCATCAACTCTAACATAATGGCTCCCACAAGACAGCCTTTCTATTTTGGCCATAACGTATGGGGAGACGTGTTGTATACGATAATTCATATATATAAGAAGACGACATGAATCTGAAGCGGCCAAAAATCACCAACCTTACAATTGAATTTATTAAAGGCCATGTGCATTATTTCAGCATTCTCTTATGTAATCGGATCCTAGAATTATTGTTCCAATTTGAACGGAACTAACACGTGAGAATAATGGGAGCCCATATCTATTTATTGTTAGTACTCAACTTTGAGTTGTTAGCGAGTATTCATATATCTAAAAAAAATACTCAATTATTATCTGATGCATATATTTGATATTATCATGTGTATCTGTGTTGTATATAAAGGATGACGATATTATCATGTACCTTCTATCATATCACCTTGACAGTTAAGTAAGCATGGCGATCTCCTCAGCTTGGATCCTGACCGCGTTACTTGTCCTAAGCTTCATCTCTGTGAATCACTATTCCATAGCAGCACGAGTGAGTCCGAGGATTATAGATGGGCGAGGGAAGATAAGCGGTCCAACTGGAGTTAATGATAATGATCAGTACTGTGACAGTTGGAAATTTACAATTGAAGCAAATGATGCTGGAAAATGGAGCACCGTTCCAAAGAGGTGTGTTAAGTTTGTGAAGCAGTATCTGGAGGGTAAACGGTACATGCAGGTCAGACTCGGAGGCTGTAACGGATTTTGCATTGACTTTTGCCAACTCTGTGAAAAGGTCTGGAGCTAGGAGGAAGCAGGATGCATGGGTTTTTGACATTGATGAGACATTATTGTACTAATTTAGCATACTACAGGGATCACACGGATATGGGTCAGTTTCTGCTTTCAATTTTCCATTTGCTTCCCTTATATATGACGACTTATTTTTTTTTTTTGATGAGGAGCTCAAGCTCATTTGATGTAGTATCTGTTTTTTTTTTTTTTTGAAAACACGGATGGGGACTTCGAACCCGAGCTGCTTCAGCAGCCGGGTGAGTTGCTCACCACTGAGCCATCTCATTCGCCCCATATATGACGACTTCTTATTAACAAAGAGTGTTTTGGATGATACAACATTCAGATCAGACATCAGAGGCATATGACGAAATGAAATTTAACGAATGGGTGAAACTCGGTGCTGCTCCGGATTTGCCAGCGAGTCTAAGGCTATTCAATAAGCTGAAGAAGCTCAACTTCACAATTTTTCTGCTAACTGGACGAGACGAAAGTCAAAGAAGCATCACTGAGAAAAATCTTTACCGTGTCGGATACAATGGTTGGAAAAGCCTTATCTTGAGGTAACAACAAAATATTTATTGGTCACTATATCGATAAAGATCATGAAGTAATTACTTGTATATATTTGCGGAGTGTTCGGTTAAGATCTCTAAAAATTCGAAAATTTAAAAATCAAAAGTTCACTGACAGGCCGTCGTTGTGACCTGCAAATTTACAATTTATATTTCCACTACTTGTGGCTCACTATTGGCTAGCAAGTGGTAAGTAGGGGTCGAACCCAAGGGAGTTTGGTTGGAAACAGTTGTTCTTTTGAAAGCAATAAATAACGAAAAGACAATTGGGGTTTTTGGTTGAGGTTTTGGGGCGGAAAATGAGTACTTGAAAGGTAGATGACTGAAAATAAAGTGCGAGGAAAGTAAATGTGCGGGAAAGTAGATTGCTTGAAGGACCAAGTCTTAGGAAATTAAAGACAATAAGTAAATGTGCGAGAAGTTAAAGTGCTTGAAGGTCCAAGTCTTTAGAAAGTAAGAGCAATAAGTAAATGTGCGAGAAAGTAAAGAGCGAGTAATGTACACTACTACAGATCAGAGATTAGGCAACGGTTCATATTTTTCATTACGCAACGGTTCGATGTTTAGGCAACGGTTTGTCTGAGAACCGTCGCATAAGAGTACTCTTATGCGACGGTTCTTGAGTACCGTTGCATAAGTGCATGATTATGCAACGGTTACCTTGAACCGTCGCATAAGAGTATTCTTATGCGACGGTTCAAGGTAAACCGTTGCATAATCATGCACTTATGCAACGGTTCATTTAGAAACCGTGGCCTACATGTTGATATTATGCAACGGTTTGATAAAAACCGTCGCATAAACTCGAACCTAAAATTAAAAAACTTAAGTTTTCTGTCTTTCTTCCAATCCCGCTCTCGAGTTTTGTCGCCCAGTCCGTCGCCCCCCAATCCGCAAGTCGCCGTCTTTGCCCACACGTCGCCGCCCTCGTCAACCAGTTCGTCGACCCGCACCGTCCGTCGTCCCGCGCCGCTCGCCCAGCCGTCGCCACTCGCCCGTCGCCACTCGCCCGTCGCCACTCGTCCCGTTGCCACTCGTCCCGCGCCACTCTTTACCCAATCTGAAATCGGTTTGTTCCCAATCGTTCATGTACTAGTTTGTTTCAATGGCTTGTTTATTGATAAGTTTTATTAGGGTTTTACTTGACCCATTGTTGATAGAGATTTTGGTTGATTTTAACAATGTATTTGAATTTTGTTCCAGAGTCAGTGATTGTTTGTTTTTGGTTCTCTTCATGTATTCACTCAGATAGGCAGGTCGAGGACAGCATTTTTTACATTCAAAGGTCGTAAAGAACTTCCTTCAAAATTTGTTTTGCTCATATCGGTATGTTTATTGCCATTGTGATTGTTTGGGTATATGATATTGCATACTACAAAACTAGTTTACTACTTACGTCTCCAATCATATTGGTTATTTGATATTTCTTCGTTTACTAACCTTATTTGTTGTTGTTTATAACTTTATAGAGTCGACGCTGCATCCAACCTTTGGCTATTTTCTCCGAGAGATTCTACTCTAAGGTAAAATACACTATGTAACTCATTTAAAACTTTTTTAATTGTTAGAGTGTGCTTCATGGAGTGGATTTATATGGTCTATTTCTACTAATAATTATATCAACCATATATAACAATATATCTTTCTAACTATGAGTATATAATGCTTTATGTAGTTATGATGAATCGAGATTGGGTATCCGGTAGTAGGTTAAGTGTACAGTACGACCAAGGGATTATCGATTTTTGTGCATTTGCATCTTCGTATGCGTCCAGAAACAACATTGAACGTGTTTATTGTCCATGTATGGGTTGCTGGAATAACAAAAAGGTCAAACCAAAGAAATTACGGAAACATCTTTTGTTAAAGGGAATTGACCCACAGTACAAGTTTTGGTATATGCATGGCGAGGTTGAACCGCAAAATGTTCAACCTCAGCCCGTTGAAAGTTTACCGGTGGATGATGATGATTGGGAGGAGGACAATATAATTGACATGGTCAACAATGTTGCCGATGATTTTGTAGCTAGACCTCAAGTTTTGGAGTCATTGAGGAACGATTCAGAATTACCATTGTACGAAGGGTGCTCCAAATACACAAGGCTATCTGCAACTTTGAAAATATTCAACTTGAAAGCAAAAAATGGATGGAGTGATGTAAGTTTCACTGAATTGTTGACTCTAGTGAAAGATATGCTTCCAGAGGATAACACCCTACCTAACCGTTGTTACGAGGCTAAAAAAGTTATGTGTCCGATGGGTATCGATTACGAGAAGATACATGCTTGTCCTAATGATTGTATATTATATCGGAATTCCTATAAAGATATGGTTGAATGTCCGGTGTGCAAGTCTCCTCGTTATAAGTTAAACAAAGAACCAAAAAATGGTTCCAAAGGCACTCCTTCTAAAGTACTATGGTATCTTCCACCGATCCCCAGGTTTCAGAGATTATTTGCTAGCTCGGAGGATTCTGATAATATGCGTTGGCATGCTGAGAAACGTGTTATTGATACAAAAATGCGTCATCCTGCTGATTCACTACAATGGGCAAAAGTAGATAACACATTCCCGACATTTGGAGCAGAGTGTAGAAATTTACGCATTGGCCTTTCTACTGATGGGGTGAATCCACATGGAAACCTCAGTACTCAGCATAGTACATGGCCTGTGATATTGGTTATCTACAATCTTCCTCCCAGGTTAACCATGAAGCGTAAGTATATGATGCTTTCTCTATTGATATCGGGTCCGCGACAACCCGGAAATGATATTGATGTATACTTAGCTCCATTGATAGAAGATTTGAAGCTTTTATGGAACGAAGGAGTACGGACGTTTGACGCGTCAAGGCAGGAATATTTTAATATGCGTGCCATGCTAATGTGTACCATCAATGACTTCCCAGCTTATGGTAACTTATCGGGGTACAGTATTAAAGGGTACAAAGCTTGTCCAATTTGCGGGGAAGAGACACATGCACGCCATCTAAAGAATTGTCGAAAAATGGTTTACATGGGACATCGACGGTTTTTATCGAGGCATCATCCTTACAGGCGGAAAAAAGCTGCATTTAATGGTGAGACCGAACATGGAATAGAACCTCGACCGGCTTCTGGAGATGAAATACTTCAAAAAATTCAGAATATTACAAATCGATTTGGGAAGCCCAATGCACGCACTGAAGGTACTCCATGGAAGAAGCGATCAATATTTTTTGATCTCCCTTATTGGCATACACTTGACGTCAGACACTGCATTGATGTGATGCATGTTGAAAAGAATATATGTGACAGTCTTATTGGTACTTTATTAAACATTCCCGGAAAAATAAAGGATGGATTGAAAGCTAGACTGGATATGTTGGATATGAACATTCGTACCAAATTAGCACCTCAAACTGAAGGAAAGCGTACATATTTGCCTCCATCATGCACAACTCTTTCTAAGAATGAAAAAACAATTTTGTGTGGATGTTTGAAAGGAGTTAAAGTTCCGTATGGGTATTCTTCAAATATTTCCAGCTTGGTTTCAATGAAGGATCTGCGGTTGAATGGATTAAAATCTCATGACTATCATGTATTGATTCAACAGTTGTTGCCTATTGCGATTAGAGGTGTATTGTCTCCTAAAGTGAGATCCGCTGTACAAAGACTCTGTGCCATTTTTAGCTCTTTGTCTGCTAAGGTTGTTGATTCATCAGAGCTTGATAAACTACAAGACCAGATTGTTGTTACACTATGCCAATTAGAGATGTTTTTTCCACCTAGCTTTTTTGATGTAATGGTGCATCTTACTGTTCATTTGGTGCGCGAGATTCGCATTCTTGGACCGGTTCATATGAGATGGATGTACCCTTTTGAGAGGTACATGAAGATTCTAAAGAGCTACGTGAGAAATAGACATCGTCCAGAAGGGTGTATAGTGGAAGGATACATAACTGAAGAGGCTGTCGAGTTTTGCACTAACTTTTTAGGAAATACAGCCGCAGTTGGGATTCCCAGGCCACGTCATATTGATCGATTTAATGGAAAGGGCATAAGTGGTCAGAAATACATCAACCCATCATTTGATGAGTTGATGGTTGCTCATTTCTATGTATTGCAACATATGCCTGATATCACGCCTTTCATAGAGCAGCACCTAAACATATTAAGGAGTGCTTTCCCAAGAAAATCCGAGCAGTGGTTACAAAAAGAACATAGTCGGTCATTTTGTAACTGGCTGAGATGTAATGAGATTTTAAATAATCAGGCCAACTCTGAAGAAGAGTCTGATGACTTAGTAAAGTGGCTCCTGCCGGGTCCTACGCCAACTGTATACTCGTGGAATGCTTACGACATTAACGGATTTTGTTTCCACACAAAAGCTCAAGATGACCAAACCGTTGTGCAAAATAGTGGTGTCACACTTATTGCTGAAACCACTCTTGTTTCTAGTGCTAGAGATCAGAATCCAATATATGCTCCTATTAATTATTTTGGCCTCATCGAAGAAATATGGGAGTTGGATTACGTAAAGTTTCGAGTGCCTGTGTTTAAATGTAAATGGGTTAATAATTCGGCGGTTCGTACTGATGAATATGGAATGACGTTTGTGGATTTTCGAAGAGAAGGGTCCAAGGATGAGCCATTCATTATGGCCGAACAAGCGAGACAAGTATTTTACGTCCGTGACCCTGCTGATAACAACCATTTTGTTGTCCTCCACGGAAAACAACAACTAACCAGTGATGCATCTGAAGATCTAGCTGAGGAATGCATGCCCGTTTATACGATAGTTCCCGTGGAGAACGATGATAGTGAAGCTGATAATGAAATTCAACTACGAGAAGATCATGGCGAAGGAATATGGATTGATAAAGAAATTTAACTTGTGTATGTTATTTATTTATGACTTGTGTAGTTATTTATGACTTGTGTAGTTATTTATGACTTGTGTAGTTATTTATTTATGACTTGTGTAGTTATTTATTTATTTCTGAGAATGGGTTTATTGATGAATTAATTTCATGTTTACAGGATCATGGCCATTTCACACAGCAGTAGTAGCAGCAGTGAGGATGACCATAATGACACTTCTGGTAAAGTTCCAAAGAAGAGAGGTCTTGTATATATGGGCAGATTCGTTAGGAGACACAAGGACGCTGGTACCAAGGCCACGGTTGAATGGGATAGAAGAGGGAATCCAATAGGGAAGGTTGGAGACAATTGGAGGAGCTACTTGGGAACGTTGGTTCGATGTCGTGTTCCTATCGTACACTCTGATTGGAGGAAGGTCCCTAAACATTTTAAAGACTATGTGTGGAGAGAGGCAACTGTAAGAGCTTGTTTAATTATTACATTGTATTTGTTTTAAACATGGTAATTAACTAACTTTTGTATTAATTAAAACTTGTTTTATATATTTCCAGGCAGTTTTTGATGGAGTCGAGGATCAAAAAAATCAGGAGCTTAGCGCTGCGTGCAAGATGTGGAAACAATTTAAGTCACGTCTCGCAAAAGATTACATCTACGGTGACGGAACAGATGAAGATGCTTTGAAAAAGTATTCGTACATTGACTCCGATCATTGGAAGACTTTTAAGGAGCAGAGGCTCTCCGAAGCTGCAAAGAAGTTAAGGGACACAAACAAGGATCTGGTCAAGAAAAATGTATATCAGCACGTCTTGGGTCGAGGAGGATATAGAAAATTAGAAGAAGCAATGGCAAAAGAAAAAAGAGATGAGTTAATTTCTCAGGGGGCAATTCAAGAGGAACAAGCTTCTAATGTCTCTATAGAGAGGCATGATTTGTGGAAGAGGGGACGAATGAGAAAAACGGATGAGTTCGTCTCTGAGGCAACTCGAGGAGTAGCTACAAAGATTGTAAGTTCGTTATGTGTGGTTTAATAGCTAAGATTTTTTAAATTATACACTAAATATTGGTAATTTTTTGAAATAATAGGATGATTTAGTGGATAAGGCCGCTCGAGGAAAATTTTCATCACAAGGCCGACGTGACATATTGACGGAGGCTATTGGCACGGATGAGCACCCTGGACGCACTCGTGGACTCGGGTCACACATTCCATGGAGGATTGGATTACCTAGCTCTAGCTCTTCGAGGGTGACACCCAGTGCTAGTGCTATTCGCAATATTCAGCCGTCTGACCGACAGAGTCAGTACTGCTTCCACGGTGCTCCCACAGATACGGACCCTTGGAAGAGTATACCAAAGGTACTTGGAGATTTTTAAAGTCATTATTTCCTTACTGTTTGGTTTAGATTTTTCTTACAAATGTAAACATCCGTTTGAATTATTTACGTTGACAGATTGGGCTAAGAAGCCTATTATATATCGAAGAGGGACTTAATAATGAGAGACGAGTAGTGGCTGTCGGTCGAGTCATGAACGGTCGTTTGCTACGTGCTATACCACTGCCCGATGAAATGGTGAAGGTGAAGGTCGATAGTTCTCTTGGTCAGATTAATGGACTACCCATTCCCCATGGAGAGAAATTAAAGACAACACGAGATGCAGAGGAGAAAGCAGACTTGGTTGCATGGCCGAAGCACTTGGTTGAAATCAACCCAAGGGTAATAATATCAATTATTTGAACCATCTTTCCATTATTTAATTTATCAAATTTTATATGAATTATTTACTAACATTCGAAATTCAGGAATATACCATGCGACTATACTACCACTTGCCACCGGCCTCAAATGATGAAGTAGAGAATTATTCCATCGACTGTCGATTTCTACACGACATGTACTCTAACTTGGGCAGAGACGTTGTTAGAGTACGCATTGCTGACGAATTGTTCGGTGACGACTACACTTCCATAGTGGGCCCAGATGATGTCCGTGATATATTCGCATTGAAACCGTTGTCGAACTCACATTGTGATTTGTATATAAGGTAATACTCTTGTCATTAATTGTTCATCATTTCTTGCAGAAGGTCTAACTTTACATCTTTTTCATGTTGTAGTTCTTTATACGATCAAATGCTTGAATCAGAGGTTCGATTCGGGTTCTTCAATCACACGGCCGTGAGCCCTTCCAATGACGTAGATGAGAGGATTGAGTCGTTTGTATCAAGACTCAATATGCCAGACAAGGATCGCAATTATTGCTATTTTATGCCTTATATAAATGCTACGGAGTAAGTACATAAATTACTTGTACCATATAACCTATTTTTTGAAATATGGGTTTATGAATTTAGTGTGTTGATGTAGGTTTCATTGGATGTTGTGCGTTATCTTCCCCAACCAAGGTGTAGTCCATTGGTTCAACTCCTCAAAAGGCGCCACCGTTATACACCGCGATGCAAAAGCTTTAGTGGACTCGTAAGTTTCGAACTTACTATTAGTTTGTAACTTGCATTGACATTCACTAATTACGTATTGTTATTTATTTTAGGGGGTTGCAACGATACTATCAAGGATGTAATCCGAGGATTGATCGTCAAGTCGAATGGAAGATAGTGAAGGTACTATTTATAGAAAAACATTCCTTTACTATACTTGTAATTTCCATTAATAAAGTGTTAACTGAGTTTACTTATAATGCAGAGTCCGAAACAACCCACAAACTCTAATTTATGCGGTTATTATGTTCTGAGAAATATTCGGGACATAATGGAATTTGTTCGTGCTAATAACGGTGCATATGTGGAGAACTTTGACCAAGTAAGAATGCTAGTCTCGTCTTACTCTATTAGAATGTTGACAAATGTAGCTAGGTTGTGTTCTAAATCCATGTTTTACTTATGTTTGTTCTAAATCCATGTTCTAGCTAAGTGTGTTCTAAATCTATGTTCTAGCTACGTTTGTTTCTAAATCCATGTTCTAGTTAGGCAAATTTGTTCTAACTCTATTTTTTTATATATTCATGTTAATCGTATTCTTATTTTTTATAGGTTTTTCCTAATGGGACACAATCATATGAGTTGGGGAAGGTACAAGACGTGCGAGATGAGATCGCCGCCTACTTGTACAACTACTTATTCGAACATAGTGTTTACATGTGAATATTATTTATATATGTGACGTTTGTATAAATCAATGTATATATGGATGGACTTGTATGAATGGTTGTATTTTGAGTAAAATGGAAGTGTTTCCATGTTTGGAAATGTGTAAAAGCAGGGTACTAAATTTGGTTTAGAATGTGTATTCAATTTTCAGGGGGATTTTGAGCTAAAACAGCTGAAACCTGCCAAATTTTTTCATATTTAGTGCAACGGTTCCATAAAAACCGTCGCATAAGAGCTACACTTATGCAACGGTTTGAGCACCAAAATGGTTGTATAATGGTTCATCTTATGCGAAGGTTCTAACAACAAACCGTTGCATAAGTGTTCTCTTATGCGACGGTTCTAACAATAAACCGTTGCATAAGTGTTGCTCTTATGCGACGGTTCTAACAACAAACCGTTGCATAGGTGTTACGCTTATGCAACGGTTTCAGGAAACCGTCGCATAAGGTATGGACCTTATGCGACGGTAGCTTATGCAACGGATGAGAAACCGTTGCATAAGCTACGTCTGAACCGTTGCCTAATCTCTCTTCTGTAGTAGTGGTAAGGTGGTTTTAAAGAGAAGGAATTCGGTCTTAGGAGCCTTATATTAAGTCCCCGTTCATCATCGACCTCCAAGGATTTAACCAAATGTTCTAGGGAGTGAATTATTCCATTTCAAGACATAACTCCAAACAAAGCCATTTCAAGCATTTGCACCTCCGGCTTTTCCATTTCAAGACAAGTTTACTAGTTCTAGCTAGGCTAACACCCCATTTCAAGGTATATTAACCTAAGTGCAGTCGCTTGATCCCTCATTTCCGAACAAACCAAGCGACTATAGAGGGAATGAACTACTCGGAAGAGCTTTGCCATTTCAAGCATCCACTCTTCCTTGTTATGTTCACCCCGAAGGCACAAGAACTAGCAAGAACATTAAAGTAACATGAAAGCAAGGGTATATGACAGGCGTCGTTTGACCTGCAAATTTAAATTTATATTTCCTTGCGAGAGACTAGTGTAGCGGCAAGCAAGGGTCGAACCCAAGGGAGCTAGATTGGTTACTACTTTGTTCTGTAAGAGAGAAAGACAAGAAATTTGGGTGAGAGTAAAGGTTAGTGAACAATAGTAAGTCACGAAAATAAGAGAGATTGTATCAATCAGAGAAGATATTCAGGTTAGGGTTTTCTTCAATTGTGACAAAGTTTATCCTTGATTTCTAAGTATTTATTATTGTCTTCTTTGGGTTACTCCTGGTCAGGTTATAACCGTTTAATTCTAGCAAACCTAATACTCCTGGTCAGGTTATATTAGGTTTAGTGCTCTACTTATTCTAACGGGTCAGTATCAAATAAGCAGTGAATAGATAGTAAGTATTACTAGGTTAAGTTGTACCCTTTCGGATCTCCCCTTAACCTAATAATTCAAACTGATAATTTGCACAAGAACTAAATAGAATGCAATAATAATAATGAAGAACTGAATCTCAAAACATCGTCACAATTATTCAACCCTAACCCGAATAAGGGTTTTAGTTACACATACTCATAGTAAATAATGCAAGTAAATAGGGAACGAAGAAATCTCACTAAACCGAAACACAAAAGCAATAGCCGTGTGGCTGAGCCAAGGACGAGTCACGGCCGTGAGTGGTGGTGCGCGGAGGAGCAAGGCGGCGGAGCAAGGAGGAGTGATGGGCGGACGTGTGGAGTAGAGAGGAGAGTTCGAATAGAACTTGTGGGATGTGTATTATGGCTTGTATGCTCCTCCTTATATAGAGTTTTGAGAAACCCTAAAGTTCCCAAAATAAGCCAAAAGATAATCATGGAAATATTTCCATAATAATCTTTGCTTTATCTTCAAGCCACCTTGATCTTCTAGATGATTCCAAAACCCTAGATGTAGTTTGCCCTAATTTCACATTGATTTGGGCCGAAATTACTGTTCACGGCCGGAGTACTGTTCACCGCACAAAAACACTGTTCACGCCGGAGTTACTGTTCATCCGAGGACACTGTTCATCCATTCTGCGCATCTGTTTTGACTTCGGCTCTCGATTTGACCTTCCAAACGACCTCGAATGCTCTCGGTGTGAACTAGAGAGTTGTAGGGAATTGAGTCACCTACGCAACGACATGTGTCTCGTATTTTTCTGATCATCGGTGCATTCCCAGTCCTCCGGCGAAGCTCCAAAGGTCAATCTGCCATTGTGATGTTTTTGGCATAAAATGCCGTCTTTTATGTACGTTTCCTCCTAGAGCTTCCAAATCACCTGAAATGCAAAACAACACTAAAAAGTAACTGTTCGCATAATTAAGTGCAGAAATTGGTGGGGTTTAATGACTCGATGAGTCGTATAAATACGGCTCATCAAACCACCCCACACTTAAACTTGTTCGTGCCGAACAAGAACTAGGTCATAAGAGGAACGGACTAATGTAAACACCACAATGCTTCGGTCATCCTAGACGTGCTACATGGACATGAAATGGTTACTCTAGATCTCGCCTGTTATGCATGCTTGCTACTAATATCTTTGTGCGAGAAACATGGGTTAATGATACGTGTTACCTTTGGCTCGAGATGCAAATCAATTCGGATGTCTCGGGAGATAGCCCTTTTTAGACCCATGAACCCTCATTCTAGGACTCGAACTTGCTGCTATATGGTTATGCTTTACCGCTTTTTCTTGCACGTGATTGATTCGAGCTTCAAAGTGTTGAGTGTTTTTTTCGGCCAGCTATAGTGTCATCTGATTTGGGATTTCAATGATGCTCTCACATGAGAAACGTGTGGACTATCACAATGGTGGTGGATTGTTGCCTTGAAGTGCGGATTGTGACTTGCTCGAACCGTGGTTCCTTCTCCTTTTGACGCGAGTCAAGCCGAGGGTCGCTCGTCTATTTTCCCGGTTACTCGGATTAGAAACCTTCCTGCTCTCACTCATCATCGTCCTTTTGACACGGGTCAAGTCAAGGGTCGCTTGCCTATTTTCTCGGCTACTTGGACTAGAGATTGGACGATGTGTGCCACCGTCCCGCCTAACCGCAAAAGTACCGCAGTGGCGGAGCAGACTCGTACTATGTCGTCTCGAAGTGCTAGCCTCCACGAACTCCACATAACCATACATCCTGAGTTCGGTCTTTGAATGATCTGTCAAGTCTCTCTAGGGCATTTCTATCAACTCCACATCCCTGTTTATCTCAACTAACAAAGGCACGCAAAAATTTTAAAATCACACGTTAGTCGCACAAATCAATTTTCACCAAAGACATGCATGTAATCGGCTCTATCTATTTCACCTAATCATTATCCAATACTGCAAGTCTAGGAAGTAGTGAAGTATCATGTACAAAAATTTTAAAATTGACCCGAAACGTGCTGACTCTGTGCAAGGTGCAGGAAATAAACGTGCTGACTCAATACTGACTCTCCCACCCCACACTTTTGAAATAAGCCGTGTCCTCACGGTACGACTTAAATCAAGACTCACAATGCATGCAATAAATAAAACGAAAGGGAAAAGGTAGAACGGGACTCCCCTCGTGTGATGTGTGACGACCAGAAGTGGTTGGTTATTCTCCTATGAGTCCTCGAAGAGTACCATTAGAGCTTGTATCGCGACGTGAGTTCGTTGCACACCGAAAGGTCTGTGTCAATGACATGGAGACAAATAAAAGATTCCCAGGAGGTTGGAGGAGTCACAGCGGTCTCACTTAAAACCCAATCTCCTTAGACTCGTAAGTCTTTGTGACAGAATCTTTAAACGGCTCGTGTTTCTTGACACAACTAATTCGAGGTGTGAACTACTCATGTCGGAACAGTCTGATATTGGAGCAAGCAAAATGCGTAGCCCCGTACTCAATTCATGGTCGACTCGGTCTAGTCCCTGCAGAATGAAACCAATTCCTTCCCAAGGTACGATGTGACAATAATGACTCGAAAACAAATATGGTAAATAAATAAATAAACTGAAATGTAAACGCAAACCGTGCAGGGCTGCCTCCCTGCGAGCGCCTTTGTTTAACGTCGTTGGCTCGACAGTACCTCGTGTAGGGATTACAAGTTAGGATCTCATGGGCGTGTGAGGTCATACTTCCTTTCAGCAACTCCATCAACCTGCCCAAAGTGGTTATAAGGCTGTGCGCTCGGTCCTGCTCTCCTGTGATCAAGCGGGCTCTTCTTCACATACTCCCGAGATGGTGAGGATCTCTTGGCCATAGCTGCTGGCCAGTGGTGTGTATGACCTGATCTGGTAGGTCCGGAACTAGGGCATCGAAATCTGATGTGTGCACAATGTCCGGCGGTTTCCTCGCGCATGGACGGTCGTCATCCCCATAGATGTAGAAATCTTCTGTCTTTCCACCGAATGCAAGTGATAGTAGGCCCGTGCCCATGTCAATTCTGGTTTTGGTGGAGAAGAGGAATGGCCGCCCCAAGATGAGTGCCGGTGGTACATCGTTCCTAGAGTCGCCCATCTGCAAGACGTAGAAATCTGCACGAACAAGAAGATCTCCCACTTGGAGTGTTAAGTTTTCAAGCAATCCATCAGGCCGAGTGCATGATCTATCCCCTAACTCTATCATCAATCTAGGTGGTTTTAGTGAGCCAAGTTTCAATGAACAATATAAAGAATATGGCATAACGTTAATAGCAGCACCAAGATCGATCAAACAGTGAGGAATTTGAGTCTCACCGATGCCACAGGTGACCGTGAAGGCCCCTGGGTCCTTACTCTTTTCCGACGGTGTCTCATGGCCTGTAGAGAGTGACTGCCTCATGATTGGGTCGCTCTGCGTAGGCCGTGCTACCAATAATCCTTCTGGATCAGCTTTCTCAGTCATATGGCCTTCGGGAGCAACTACCTCTATGGACTCCTCGAATGTTGCATCCACTACCTCTACTTGGCTGACGTTCCCTCTTGGATTTTGAACTGTTTGTGAGGGGAGTCGTCCTGCGCTCACACTGTTTGCGAGATCCGAGACTAGCGTAGTAAGCTGAGACATCTGTTTTTTTAAATCTGCAATGTCTCCCTTGGTCGTTGCTGCCAGTTCTTTTACTATCTCTTCGAGAGGCTTGTTGGAGCTGTGATTGCTCGGGCCTGGCTGATTACTGTTTTGCCCTCGCTGCTGGTACTGACCTGGTGCATTCTGCTGATACTGATGATTAGGATGTCTGTAGGGCTGCTGGGTCTGCTGAGGCGCATTCTGTCGTGCTGGCTCTCTCTGGGACTGATGCTGCTGATTGTTGTTCTTCCAGGGCTGTCCGTTGGCTCCTTGATTGGTCGTGGCTGCGCCATACTGTCGGACTGGTCCTGGTCGGTTGCCATAATTCTGATAGTCGCCCACTACATTGACCTCAGCCTGGTCGTCTTCCACTAAGGTAGGGCACTCGTCTGTCTTGTGATCTGTGGCTGCACAAAAACCGCATGGCTTAGTCTGGACTGGTTGCCTCCTGATCACATGTTGCATCATCTCCTTGAGCTCCTTGATCTGTTCGGCCATGGCATTTACAAAGGGCTCAACCTTTGACACGTTCCTGGTCTAGGTGTATTCTTCTTCTTTGTTGGACTCATCCTGGAACCGCTCATTCTCTGCCACTTCCATGATCTTTCGTCTAACTCCTGCTGGGGATAGGTTCATCAGATTGCCTCCAGCCGAGGCATCTAGGAGCTTCCTGTCGAGTCTGCGAAGACCATCTAGCATATATTCGACGAGCAACTTCTCTGTGAGTCCAAGGTTGCAGCAGCTTTTCTCCAAGGCATTGAATTTTTCCACGTACTCGTACATGGTCTCGTTGGGTCCTTGCTTGAGATCCTGTAACTGCCTTCGGACTTGCATAGCTCTACCTGCTGGGTAGTATTTGGCGAGGAATGCTCGCTGCATCTGATCCCATGTGTAAATACTGCCTGAAGGAAGAGATAAGAACCAATCGCTAGCCGAGTCTGTTAGTGAGAAGTAAAAAGCTTTTAACTTGAAATCCTCGACTTCGACGGTGGGTGACTTGAGGTTCTGGCATATCCCGTGATAGCGCTGTAGATGAGTTGTGGCCGACTCTCCCTTGGTTCCTGAGAATTTGGGCAGATGGTGAATGACTGCCGTGTTGACAGTTATAGCTGCGAGGTCCGGTCCTTCGTAGATGCACCAGGCTTGGTCTCTGAAGTTGGGGACCGAGAGCTCGCCCATGGTTGGTCCTTCATTGGCGTCATCCTCATCGTCTCTGACTACTGGTTGGCGCGGAGGTCTCTGAGGTGGTGGGTATGGATGTTGTGGATGGTATGGTAGTGGTGGGTACTGTGGTGGGTATTGGGGGTATGGCGGTTGTGGGTACTGTGGATACGGTGGTGGTGGATACTGCTGATATGGTGGCGGATACTGAGGGTACTATGGATATTGCGGTTGGTTTTGGTTTTGTTGGTTTTGTTGAAATTGTCCCGGGATAGCCCCCCGGATTTCTCCATTCTGTACCTGTTCGACTTCATTATTTTGACTGTTGTCACCGACTATACTTCCTGCATGAGACATGTTGCAAGAAATAGCAAGCACCGAGATAGAACACACCGAAATAGCAAGCACAGACTAGCAACAAAGGATCCCCAGGAGAGTGGAGGAGTCACAACGGTCTCACTTAAAACCCACACTCCTTAGACTCGTAAGTCTTGGTGACAGGATCCTCTAAAAGCTAGAAATTGGAAATCGAAGAATGGAAATCGGAATCGAGACAGTTGAAAATAACGAATTAGGAAATCACCGAATAAGAAATCACCGAATAACAAGAAGTAACTAAAATAAACGAAAAAAGCAAAAAAAAGAACAAAAAAGAACAAATTTCACCTTGCTTAGCTCCCCGGCAACGGCGCCAAAATTTGACAGGCGTCGTTTGACCTGCAAATTTAAATTTATATTTCCTTGCGAGAGACTAGTGTAGTGGCAAGCAAGGGTCGAACCCAAGGGAGCTAGATTGGTTACTACTTTGTTCTGTAAGAGAGAAAGACAAGAAAATTGGGTGAGAGTAAAGGTTAGTGAACAATAGTAAGTCACGAAAATAAGAGAGATTGTATCAATCAGAGAAGATATTCAGGTTAGGGTTTTCTTCAATTGTGACAAAGTTTATCCTTGATTTCTAAGTATTTATTATTGTCTTCTTTGGGTTACTCCTGGTCAGGTTATAACCGTTTAATTCTAGCAAACCTAATACTCCTGGTCAGGTTATATTAGGTTTAGTGCTCTACTTATTCTAACGGGTCAGTATCAAATAAGCAGTGAATAGATAGTAAGTATTACTAGGTTAAGTTGTACCCTTTTGGATCTCCCCTTAACCTAATAATTCAAACTGATAATTTGCACAAGAACTAAATAGAATGCAATAATAATACTGAAGAACTGAATCTCAAAACATCGTCACAATTATTCAACCCTAACCCGAATAAGGGTTTTAGTTACACATACTCATAGTAAATAATGCAAGTAAATAGGGAACGAAGAAATCTCACTAAACCGAAACACAAAAGCAATAGCCGTGTGGCTGAGCCAAGGATGAGTCACGGCCGTGAGTGGTGGTGCGCGGAGGAGCAAGGCGGCGGAGCAAGGAGGAGTGATGGGCGGACGTGTGGAGTAGAGAGGAGAGTTCGAAAAGAACTTGTGGGATGTGTATTATGGCTTGTATGCTCCTCCTTATATAGAGTTTTGAGAAACCCTAAAGTTCCCAAAATAAGCCAAAAGATAATCATGGAAATATTTCCATAATAATCTTTGCTTTATCTTCAAGCCACCTTGATCTTCTAGATGATTCCAAAACCCTAGATGTAGTTTGCCCTAATTTCACATTAATTTGGGCCGAAATTACTGTTCACGTCCGGAGTTACTGTTCACAGCCCAAAAACACTGTTCGCGGCCGGAGTTACTGTTCATCCGAGGACACTGTTCATCCATTCTGCGCATCTATTTTGACTTCGGCTCTCGATTTGACCTTCCAAATGACCTCGAATGCTCTCGGTGTGAACTAGAGAGTTGTAGGGAATTGAGTCACCTACGCAACGGCATGTGTCTTGTATTTTTCTGATCATCGGTGCATTCCCAGTTCTCCGGCAAAGCTCCAAAGGTTAATCTGCCATTGTGATGTTTTTGGCATAAAATGCCGTCTTTTATGCACGTTTCCTCCTAGAGCTTCCAAATCACCTGAAATGCAAAACAACACTAAAAAGTAACTGTTCGCATAATTAAGTGCAGAAATTGGTGGGGTTTAATGACTCGATGAGTCGTATAAATACGGCTCATCAGTCTAGAACGGTTCCATAGTATAAGAACTCCTTTTGACCGAATGAAAGTTTAGCTACAAATACTCATTGAAGTGAATATCATAACCATTGCAAACGAAAGTAAAGCAAGAATGAGTATAGGAGAATTGAGCTTTTGATTGCTAGTGCAAAATACTACAAGTGTTTTCGACCCACAAGTTCTCGTTTCCCTTTCTAAGTTTCTCTAAAGTTGGCACACAATCGCACACATGAAAGGGATGGAGCTCTTCTTTTATAGGCATGGGTGGGCGGTTGCTTCATGGAGAAGTAATGCTTCTCATTGGCTAGCCGTCTTTAAGCTAGCAGGTGCTAAGTGTCGACCTCTCATGAGTTTCCTTCATCCTTAAGCTAGCCGCAATATAAGCTAGCTGGTGCCAAGTGCCATACTTCTTGGAGCTTCCTTCGTCCTTAAGCTAGCCGCCTTTAAGCTAGTTGGTGCCAAGTGTGGCATCCCTTGAGCGAGGTGCTTCACAAGGCAAGCTGCTCTTAGAGCAAGATGCTTCCAATGGACATCGGACCTAGCAAGTAGCTGGAACTTCGCCGGAGTTTTGGTCGGAAAAAGTTCTACTCGGCGCTTGGCCGGGCGCTTACCTCGGGCGCGCTCGGGCGCGCTCGGGCGACTGTCTCGGATGCGCTCGGGCGCCTGTCTCGGATGCGCTCGGGCGCCTATCTCGGATGCGCTCGGGTGCCTGTCTCGGATGCGCTCGGGCGCCTGTCTCGGATGCGCTCGGGCGCCTATCTCGGATGCGCTCGGGTGCATGTCTCGGATATGAACCTCAGCGCGCTTGCGAGCACACAGCAGTGATGCCCAGCACTTTTCTGGGGCGCACCCTTATTTCTTCGGTATTGACTCTCGGGCCTCAGCCGAGACCGCTCGGATACCGACCTGGGACGCGACCCGGTATTTCTCGGTCGCGGCCCGGTACTGAAGCTCGGCCTCGCCTGGGGCTTCTCGGGCGCCGACTGGGTCCCTCGGTCACCGACTGGCCCGATCAACTTGTAATTTATTTCTAGAATAAAACTCCTCTTTTAAGCTGGTTTCTTCCCTAAACCTCAACATAGCCTGTAGAGCAAAATGGGGCTAACAAGTGAAAGATGTTAAGACAAATTGTCTAATTTGGTGGGTTTAACTGATTCAACGTGTCATATAAATATGCCCCATCAGATCACCCCACACTTATACTTGGTCGTCCCGAACAAGGCTAGTGAGAAGAGGCAACTAATATCTAAATGTCCTAGACATGAATGTTAGAGTGCTAGTCTAGACTTTTCCTATTCATGCATCACTTGATGTCAAAATAAAGTGTGTTTAAAATTTAGAAGATAACTTGATACTTATACCTCCGAGCCGTGATGCAAACCAATTTGGATGTATTGGAGATAGCCCTTTTTAGGTTCTTGTACGCACTCTTCGGACCGGTCTCGTACTATATGGTTATCTTCCGTAGCTTTCTCTAGCACCTGATTTATTCGGGCTAAATGGGTCGAGTCTTTTATATTGTTTGGAAGAACAGCATTTTGTAGTGACTTGGCCTTCGGCCTTTGATATTGAATTTGGATGCTTCACTTTTGCTTTGGTTAAAACCTTCACAATTTGGCCTTTGGCCTTTGATTTCTCGAGCTTTGCTCTTTTGTGAACTGCTTGTTCGTTTTCACTCTTGGGAGGTCCAATCATTGCCCGAGAGCATATGGAAATGCCTCCCCGCTCTTTCTCATCCTCGCCCTTTCGCGCGGGTCAAGACGAGGGTCGCTCGGCTATTTTCCCGACTACTCGAACTAGAGATAGGACGGTTTGATTCCCGTCCCGCCTCTTGCATAAACGCTGCATGGCAGAGTCCACTCGAAACCCAAGTAACCCGAAGTGCTAACCTCCACTAACTTCGGATAACCATATAGTGAGACCCGGCCCTTCGAGTGCTTGTCAAACCTTTCTAGGGCGTTTTCTGTCAACTCCACATCCCTATTTATCTCGGCACGTAAGGACAAATAAGAAGTTAAGTTCTAAAGTTTTAACACAGTTTAGATCTCACAAGGACATGCATGAATTTGGATCCATCTATTTCACATCATGAAGCTTATATTCAAGAGTTGCAAAAAGATAAAAATTACGGAAAAAGGAAAACATGCTGACTACTATGTGCAATGACTCACCCCACACTTTTGAACAAAGCCGTGCCTCGCAGCACGACTTGGTTCAAAAGACAAAAAGAATAAGGAGACTTGGAAAGGAAATGACATAAGAGGAAAAGAGTCGAACTCCCTTGTGGTGTCGTCGCTGCCAAGTCATGGACGTAGGAGCAAACGACAGGCCCTTGGTTCCGCCGGATTCGGTTGAAGCTCGCGGAAGTTCGGCAGGGAAACTGGATTTCTCGGGTGCGCCTCGGTGTTCCTCGGGCGCGTCCCCGGTACTTCTCGGTCGCGACTCGGTCTTTCTCGGGCGAAGCCCGGTCATTCTCGAGCGCGACTCCTGTTCCTGCACAAAAGATCAAATTCCTTCCAAATACGAGGGGATGAGTACGATTTAAACCTAAATTAAAATAAAATGCCGCATGAAACCAAAAAATGTGCCGGGTTACCTCCCGGCAAGTGCCTTTGTTTAACGTCGTTGGCTCGACGATACCTCGCTTATGTCGGGTCTGGTGGCTCGGCTAGGTCGAACTTAGCCGCGGCTCTTGCATTGATCCTTGCTTTGACCCTCCCCGAACTCTTGTGACGTGGTGTGCTCGGGCCTGGTCTTGATGGTTCCGGTGGTTTCTTTGTACCCGGGCGGCTGTTATTATAGACGTTGAAATCTGAAATTTTACCACCGAAAGCGAGGGATAATGAGCCTTCGCTCATGTCGATCTTTGCCTTTGTGATGTAGAGAAATGGCCGCCCCAATATGAGTGTTGGAGGGTCGTCTTTGCTGGTATCCCCAATTGGTATCACATAAAAATCCGTAGGAACGACTAGCTTTTCCACACGGAGCATTACTTTTTCTAGCATTCCAATTGGATGGACACACGACTTGTCCCCCAACTCGAGAGATAACTTTGGTGGCTTTAATGGACCAAGCTCCAATGAACAATATAGGGGGTAAGGCAAGACATTTACTGCAGCTCCAAGATCAATTAGGCAATGATGAACTTGGATCTTGCCTATACCACATGAGACTGTAAAAGCCCCAGGATCCTTGCTTGTGTCCAGTTGCGCCTCATGATTCCAGGTGAGGGGTTTACTCGTTATCAGGCCATTTTGCTTATTCCTTGATTCCATTTCCTTTTCCACCTTTTTCTTTTAAGTCGCACGATCCTTGGAGGCAATGGTCTTCATAGGGTAAGACGACTCTTGACCCTCATCATCCCACCCAGATGGTGGTACGTCGAAGTGCGTGATCGGTGGTGGCATCATGTTGACGGTAAATGCATAGCATCCATTGTCCGCATGTGTGACCCAAGTTTTGCCATCACTGGGCCGGTCTTCTTCTTGATTTCAATTCGGTCGGCACCTACGGGTATAGTGCTTGATCGTAGGTTTGTAAGCTTCGGCCCCACGCCGTGGTTTCATCAGTTGAGCTTCTTCCTCATGCGCCGCCTTTACGTCCGATGCCTTTATCATGTTGACAATCCCTTTCGGGTTTTGGATTGTTTGCGAGGGGAGCCGGCCGGATTCATTTTTTAGCTCGGACACCTGGGTGGCCAGCTGAGACATTTGCTTGCCCAAGTCTGCTATTGCTCCATCGGTTTTCGCCATGTATTGATGCACCGTGTTGGACAGGTCCTTCACAATTTCCTCGAGCGGCTTGCTCGGGCCTTGCTGGCTCGGACCGGCCTGGTACTGATTCGGTCCCTTCGGCTGATATTGGCCTGGTCCGCCCTGGTTGTATTACCGGTGAGGCGGTTGATAAAATTGCTGAGCCGGTTGAGGCGCGGCCTGTTGCGTTCTCCTCGGGGCGTTGTTATCGTATCGCCAGTTTTGTCCGGGCGCCTGCCCGAACTGCCTCGAGTCGTTCGGCCAGTTTTGTCCGGGCGCTTGCCCAAACTGCCGGCTCGGTCCCGCTCGGTCGCTGTTGTTGTACCCTTGATATCCACCTATTGCGTTCACTTCCTCCGGGTCATTCTCCATCAACGTCGGGCAATTGTCGGTTTTATGGTCCAAAGCACCACAAAATTCACAAGGCCTCATCTGAGCTGGCTGCCTTCGTAGGAGCTGAATCATCATCTCCTTCATCTGCTTCATTTCCTCGGGCAAGGAACTCATTGGTACCTCAGCCTTTGCCACGTTCTTGGTGCGGGAAAACTCTTCTTGCCGGGTCATCTCTTCCCTAAACCGGGCGTTCTCCGCAACACTGGTGACAAGCTCCCTTATGCCGCTTAATGATAGGTTCATCATCGATCCTCCAGCCGAGGCATCTAGGAGCCTTTTGTCGAGGGGCTTTAGTCCATCAAGTAGGTACTCGACGATGAGTTTCTCGGGTAGACCAAGAGTGCAGCAACTTCGCTCCAGGTGGTTGAATTTTTCTAGGTACTCGTACATGGTCTCATTAGGCCCTTGCCTTATCTCTTGCAATTGTCTCCTCACTTGCATCGCCCTTCCTGCTGCATAATACTTATCCAAGAATTTCTTTTGCATTTGGGCCCATGTTTGAATGCTACCTGAAGGTAAGGAGAGGAACCAATCGTTAGCCGAGTCACTAAGGGAGAAATAAAATGCTTTTAATTTAAAATCATCCACATCTACTCCATAAGGTTTTAAATTTTGGCAAATGCCATGTAAACGTTGAAGATGAGTAGTAGCAGATTCTCCTTGATTTCCCGAGAACTTTGGTAAGTTATGGACCACCGACGTGTTTATAGCAATGTTCTCTAGGTCCGGGCCTTCGTCTATGCACCACGGCTGGGTCCTGAAATCGGGCGCCGAGAGCTCTCCCATGGTAGGTTCACGGAGGACTTCGTCCGCATAGTATTCGTCAAAGACTGGGTGTTGCCTCGGCATTTGCCGATGTAACGGTGGCTGTCTCGGGTGTTGCCTCGGTGCGGCTCCAACTCTGCCTTCGGGTACCCTTTGATTTAACCGGGCTGCTTCCCTAATCGCTCGGTTGTGGTTCCGGATGAGCTGTTCCGGGTCGTCTATAAATGGGGGCAGTCCCACGTTATCTCAGACAACCTGGTTCACCTCGTCGTCAATCTCTTCGTCCTCATGATGGCTTCCTATACGAGACATGGTTAACGAGCAAAAACTAAAGAAAAAGAAAAAGAAGAACAACTATCCAATACACTAACTCCCCGGCAACGGCGCCAAAATTTGACAGGTCGTCGTTGTGACCTGCAAATTTACAATTTATATTTCCACTACTTGTGTGGCTCACTATTGGCTAGCAAGTGGTAAGTAGGGGTCTAACCCAAGGGAGTTTGGTTGGAAACAGTTGTTCTTTTGAAAGCAATAAATAAAGAAAAGACAATTGGGGTTTTTGGTTGAGGTTTTGGTGCGGAAAATGAGTACTTGAAAGGTAGATGACTGAAAATAAAGTGCGAGGAAAGTAAATGTGCGGGAAAGTAGATTGCTTGAAGGACCAAGTCTTAGGAAATTAAAGACAATAAGTAAATGTGCGAGAAGTTAAAGTGCTTGAAGGTCCAAGTCTTTAGAAAGTAAGAGCAATAAGTAAATGTGCGAGAAAGTAAAGAGCGAGTAATGTAAGGTGGTTTTAAAGAGAAGGAATTCGATCGGTCTTAGGAGCCTTATATTAAGTCCCCGTTCATCATCGACCTCCAAGGATTTAACCAAATGTTCTAGGGAGTGAATTATTCCATTTCAAGACATAACTCCAAACAAAGCCATTTCAAGCATTTGCACCTCCGGCTTTTCCATTTCAAGACAAGTTTACTAGTTCTAGCTAGGCTAACACCCCATTTCAAGGTATATTAACCTAAGTGCAGTCGCTTGATCCCTCATTTCCGAACAAACCAAGCGACTATAGAGGGAATGAACTACTCGGAAGAGCTTTGCCATTTCAAGCATCCACTCTTCCTTGTTATGTTCACCCCGAAGGCACAAGAACTAGCTAGAACATTAAAGTAACATGAAAGCAAGGGTCTAGAACGGTTCCATAGTATAAGAACTCCTTTTGACCAAATGAAAGTTTAGCTACAAATACTCATTGAAGTGAATATCATAACCATTGCAAACGAAAGTAAAGCAAGAATGAGTAGAGGAGAATTGAGCTTTTGATTGCTAGTGCAAAATACTACAAGTGTTTTCGACCCACAAGTTCTCGTTTCCCTTTCTAAGTTTCTCTAAAGTTGGCACACAATCGCACACATGAAAGGGATGGAGCTCTTCTATTTATAGGCATGGGTGGGTGGTTGCTTCATGGAGAAGTAATGCTTCTCATTGGCTAGCTGTCTTTAAGCTAGCAGGTGCTAAGTGTCGACCTCTCATGAGCTTCCTTCATCCTTAAGCTAGCCGCAATATAAGCTAGCTGGTGCCAAGTGCCATACTTCTTGGAGCTTCCTTCGTCCTTAAGCTAGCCGCCTTTAAGCTAGTTGGTGCCAAGTGTGGCATCCCTTGAGCGAGGTGCTTCACAAGGCAAGCTGCTCTTAGAGCAAGATGCTTCCAATGGACATCGGACCTAGCAAGTAGCTAGAACTTCGCAGGAGTTTTAGTCAGAAAAAGTTCTACTCGGCGCTTGGCCGGGCGCTTGCCTCGGGCGCGCTCGGGCGCCTATCTTGGATGCGCTCGGGCGCCTGTCTCGGATGCGCTCGGGCGCCTGTCTCGGATGCGCTCGGGCGCCTGTCTCGGATGCGCTCGGGCGCCTGTCTCGGATATGAACCTCAGCGCTTGCGAGTACACAGCAGTGATGCCCGACACTGTTCTGGGGCGCGCCCTTATTTCTTCGGTATTGACTCTCGGGCCTCAGCCGAGACCGCTCGGATACCGACCTGGGACGCGACCCGGTATTTCTCGGTCGCGGCCCGATACTGAAGCTCGGCCACGCCTGGGGCTTCTTGGGCGCCGACTGGGTCCCTCGGTCACCGACTGGCCCGATCAACTTGTAATTTATTTCTAGAATAAAACTTCTCTTTTAAGCTGGTTTCTTCCCTAAACCTCAACATAGCCTGTAGAGCAAAATGGGGCTAACAAGTGAAAGATGTTAAGACAAATTGTCTAATTTGGTGGGTTTAACTGATTCAACGAGTCATATAAATATGCCCCATCATTCACTTTTAGATAATGATGTATCTCTTTAAATTTGCATGTGACACATATTCCAAAATAAAGGCAAATCAAATTACTTGAGGATGTACTTTTAAAAGTGAAAATTGACTTTTCAAGTTCTAATAAAAAATTCACATCTGAGCGCTCGTGTATAAGCGGATATGTGCTAGCAACTAACATTAGACATGAATGATTATGTAGAACTTTCCAAGCGTGTGTTGCCGAATTGTTCTTCATAAAAGCATTGACGAAGATGCCAACCATTTTAATGTTAATATATATAACAGAACATGATATCAATGTTGTTGTCTTGCACAGAGGACCATTTGACCAGGGGAAAAAAGCGGCTATGTACAAATCAGAGAAGAGGAAGGAGATAAAATCTGCAGGCTACACGATTCAAGGCAACAGCGGAGATCAGTGGAGCGACTTGACCGATTATTCGGTGGCGACTAGGTCATTCAAACTTCCAAATCCCTTTTATTATATTGCTTAGCATAGCACGTGCAAGGATCGGATACCGGCCAATCTTTTAGTTTTGCTGCCCTATCTTATTAATTACTCATCAATAAATATCTTCTCAATTTTCCCATCCATCTTATTGTTTGTAAATTCATGTGAATTCTCTCACGCCATTAAGATTGATTTGAATTTTGTACTACAATAAAAATCGATTTAGTCTGTTGAAATGTATAACATGTGAAGAATTAAAGCAGCTTTTTTTGCTGGGAATTCAAAGTCGTCGCTAAAAGCCAGTCTAAGCCGTCGCTGAAGGAGTAAAGGGAGTTTCGCTAAAACTGAGTTTGAATGAGGCGGGTTCTGGAGTCGTTGATAAAGCTGCGCTGGTTGTTGCTTTAGCTCGCAGAGGTCGTTACATGTCGTTACGGGGTTCGTTGAAGATCGACTAATTAGAAGGCGTCGCGTCAGCAAGTCTGAAGGTGCGGGTTCGTTCGAATCGAGCGGTTGGGATTAGACAGATCGTGCAGTCAAGATTTAATTTGGTGATTCGAGTATAAAAGCAAGAGTTCGAGCTTGTTTAGGGTTTATCTGAGTGCTGAAAGGTTTACGATTTCGTTCGACCCCAAATCGTGATTGTATTTGGAAATTGGTTGAGGACTTTCGCTCCTTGGATGATTCCGAGCACTTTTTCTTTCACTCGCTTTGTTTAGCATCGGTCCATAGAGATATCGGTGCTGGTAAGTTCTGTAAAGGCTTGTAATCGAATTCTACAACTCCGACGACTTGTTGGTCGATTTCGAGGCGTGACATAGTGGATTTGGGACTGAGCTAGTGGGCTCGAACTGGAGTAGCCTCTCACCTAGAGGTGAACAAGTATAAATTGCTTGTCCTTTATTTTTGATATTTCTCAAATTCTAGTTGGAATTAAGGTTCTTGAATTGAATCTCAACATTGAAATTAGATTGAGTAATTCACAATTGAATTACAATAATGGTATCAGAGCCTTACTAGTGATTCTTGGTCAATTCTTGTTGTTGATTTGTCCTATTTGGCTTTCTTGTGCTTATACTTGCTTGTGTTTACTTGTGAGGTGAAAATGGTGCAAGCAAGGATTGCGATAGCACCCTATGATGGAAAGGGAGACTTTCAAGTCTGGTGTCTCAAGATGAAGGTTGTTCTATCGCAGCACAAAGTGCTGGTTGCCCTTGAAGAGGAAGCCACTAAGTGGATTAATGAAGAAAAGAAGAGAAATGCTGAGATTGAGGTGGAGGCCTACAATCTGATAATATTAAGCCTGGGGGACAATATTATCAGGAAGGTATGTGAATGCAAAACTCCCTCACTATTTGAAAAAACTTGAATCATTGCATGCTAACCAAGTAGCTCCAAATCTGCCGTACTTAAAGGCATCACTATTTACTCATAAGATAAATTTTGCTAAGATTATAGATGAAAATTTGGACGAGTTCTTGAAAATGTCTTTGATGCTTAGGGATACTACTCTTGCTCTTGATGAACCTAGTCTTGTGATGATCTTGGATGAATTCTATCTCTAAGTCATATCATGTTGTTAAAGATGCTATCCAATATACTGATGATATGCCTTCATTTGACAGATTTCGTGTTGCTTTGAAAACTAGAGAGTTAGAACTTAAGAATCAAAAAGCTAAGTCTGCCTCTAGTTTCTTAGTAAAGTCAAGTACGCCTTCCTTTCAGAATAACAGAAATAAGTTCCAACTCAGGCCTAAGTCTAATAAAATGGCAATGGTAATAACAGTTCCCAGCAAGGTCATTCCTCACAAGTTAAATGCCATTTTTGTGGGAAGATAGGTCACTTTAGAAGAAATTGTCATAAATGGTTGGACATGCCTAAAACCAACGAGAACTCTGAAACTAATTTGACTTGACATCTGATAAAGCCAGTTCATCGCAAGAGGTCCTAACTGTCACCAGTAAAGATCTAAGTGATGAATGGGTATTGGATTCATGCTGTTCTTTTCATATGTGCTTAAACAAAAATTGGTTTGATGGCCTAGCCCTTACTGCCAGTGAAAATGTTTACATGGGAAATAATAATGTGTGTAAAGTCATGGGAATAGGTAGCATAAACCCGAAACTAACAAATGGAAAATTGACCACCAAGTAAGATATGTCCATGCACGGGCGAAGCTAGTTAGTGGGCTAATCGGGTTGTAGCCCATGTACAAATTTGGCTTTTTTTAGTTTACACTTCCGCATTCCGCAGAAGCAAACCTAGTATCTGTTCATCTCCGATCTCACCAGAAGAACGACCGCGACTGTAGAAGCAAACGAAGAACAGCTTAGCTTCGTCTGTAAGACTGCATCTTTGTTCAAGTTTTCTTCTTTGTTATTTGATTGTATTTTCTAGGGTTTGCTTTGATGGATTTGAACCACGAATCAGAGTTTGACTCATATTCTTTGAGTTGTTTTTGGGTAGCTTTTTGCTGCATTTGGTGTTGTTTGGTGATGTTTCTGATTCTTAATGTGTTTGCAGGTACCAGTATGTGTTATTCACATGATGTGGAAGATGAGTATGAGAAGTTTGTAGGAGAATACGCTCACCTAGGTTTTTATTTTTCTTCCAATTTGAATTGATTTGAGATGGAACTTTGGATGATCGAGTTGGTTTTTTTTGCTATTATTATGAGCTTCCTTGATATTATTTATTAAGGTTTTTATTTGTTTTACGTATTTTTTTTTGTTTTTTTTTTCATGTTTTGTTTTTTACGTTTTGTAGTTATGTTAATGTTATTCGTAACTTTGAATTTTAAACTTATATTTACTTTCTTCATATACAAAACTTATATTTACTTTAGGTAAGACTGCTTTAATTTGAACTAATTTAATTATAAAAAGTTAAATACTTTCTTTATAATAAGATAATTTAATGTTAAATTTAACTAAGCTAAACTACGTTCACTCAACACAAATTAAGCTAAGTTAAGCTCACCTAAACTCACCTAAGTTCACCTAACACAAACTAAATTCAACGAAACTAAACTAAGCTCACCTAACACAAACTAAACTCAACTAAACTAAACTCCTAAGCTAAAATTTCAACACTCACAGAACAAGCCCTAAGGTGTGCAATATCCCAAAATAGTGAGACTTTATTAATTGTTGTTGTCTATTAGCGGGTAAACAGTAAATTAGGGAATATTAATAGTTGATACTTGATAGCGAAGCAGTAATGTAGAATAGTGTGTGAAAGGTTTTTTAGGGAGCCCACACTTATTTATGAAGAACGGGAAAGAGAAAAATTGTCTTTTGTTACTTATTCAACTATGTAAATACTTTAAAGGGTTGAGTTCTTGTAAAAACCAATAACTAGATGAAAACTTATAACTCATTTGGTTCGTTGATCTCATCATCTTAATGATTGAGATTATTCACGAAACTTCTTTTATCTTTTTAGCTGCCTTAAGTTCCCAACTGGACCTTAATGTAAACTAGGAAGTTGTAGCCTTTTGCGTTAGCTTTCCAACAAGCTACGATTCAACTCATTCGGATACTTCATATGCAGTCATCATCCCAAACACTCCGTCAGCATGAGATTGCCAGATTTATTGAAAAGCCACATACTTTACATTGAAAAGCCACGAATTCAACATTGAAAACTCGTGAACTTTACTATCAAATCTATAAAATTTACATTTAAAATCCACAAATTTTACATTAAAATCGCACGAACTATATTTTCCGAAGCCTTTACTTTCCCATCAGCTTTAGATTCAAACATTACTCAGAACCTTTGTTATCCTTTTAGCTGTCTTACGCTATGAACTGGACGTTGATGTAAAATAAGTTACAGCCCTTTGAGTTTACTTTTCAACGAGCTATGACTCAGCTAATTCAGACGCTCCATGTGCGCTCGGCATGCTAAACAAGTCAACAAGGTTCGTCTGTCCAGATACTGCTTTCAAATACATGGAACTTCTTTTATCATTTTATTCGCTTAAAATACCGAACCGGACCTTGATGTAAATTAGGAAGTTGTAGCCATTTGCGTTAGCTTTCCAACGAATTATGACTCAACTCATTTGGACACTTCGTGTACACTCAACATGCCATACGAATTAGAATGGTCAATTTGTCCAAATTGGGAGATTCTTTGAAGCATATATCTCCAAAGTTTTTCTCTATGCTACGTGTATCGCCCAAATCAAAAAAGGATATATTATAGGTGATAGAATAAAGCAGATATCTCTAAAGTTTTTCTCTACACATGAGCTTCAAATAAACAGATAGGTGGATGTTTATGAAGTTTAGTAAAGTAAAAATTTCAAATTTATTTTCCAAATCATTATCGACAAAGTTTTCATGAGGTGTAATTTGAACGACTTATCGACTTGGATGTGAATATGATAACCGTACTCTTTTTCCTAAAATTTAATTTTTATCATGTTTGAACGTGGCCATGCGAAAGTGTTGAGTAGCGGCTGACCTGCCTGACCATGTATCCCAACTGGAAATATTGGGATTGTTGCATAGGCCGTCTAATATATATAATAGAAAAAATTACAAAAAGATCATTTGGACTATCACACAATTTCAAATTACGATCTGGACTATTTGAATTTTGAATTTAGTATTTCTTGACTAAATCGCATACAATGAACTATCGCCGTTAATTAACACTGTTTACAATTATTATTGTTTAATTAAATAATTTAATCGCAACCAAGGTGGTGGATGAGTTGGTTGAGCACTTGCCTTGCAATATGCAAGATCTTATGGTCAAACCCCACCGTGACACTTTTCCCTTCCACAATTTTGTGGAATTTTCCTAGTCTCACATATGGTTCGTGAATGTTTTCCTCTTCCTCGTCCCTTGTGGAAGTTTGCAGGCACTACCCTCTCGCGGAGGCGTGCTTAAAAATAGCGCTAAGGTTCTTCCATGGAGGTGTTTGTCGATTCGTGGGTTAAAGTTGAGTGCCGAGATGGCCTGCACTTCATCGATCAAGTAACTCAAGTTCAAATCTGGGTGGTGCCCTTTACGTGGTTGTGCTTCAAATAGGCTAGAAATATATGTACCCGAGAATATCTTGTATGCGATGTATTCCTTGATATGTCCTATATGAGATGTAAACCCAATATAAAAAAACAAATTTAATCTACCTATAAACACACTGCCCTAATATAATATAAACTTTTCCATTCATGATTCATTCAAATTACAATACGAATCTCCTCCCCACTCATGTTTTAAAAAAAGGGAAAAGTAGATATTGATGCTTCGAACTATTGGCATTTTCCAACTGAAGGTCCGAACTATAAATTTTTCCAATCAATGAACAAATTCAAAAAATATAACTTGATTCTAACAGAGTTAAATCAGTGTTTCACTCCGTTTAATTCTAGTTCATTAGCAACTAATTCTATTAACATTATTATTTTATACAATAATTAGTTTTTTTTGTTTCTGACGTTGAGACACAATGCAACCCTAATTGTTCGACCATGTGCGACCATGGCACCAATGATGGGAGATCCGTTGGCCTTTTTCAGACTTCAAAACTTCAATTTAACTCCAAGTTTAGCTCAGACCCGGATGATGATGATGATGACGACGACGATGAGGATGCATAATTTGAAGAATTCAGCAACAAAACATGTTGAAAATCAAATATTTAGATGACCCAAATGCGAAAAACTGTCTGGACTGAGCAAGAGTAATTTTGGAGAAAGAGGACCGAGATTGAGATAATTCAGGTAAAGTTGTTGCTAGAGTAGCCGGGAGAGTCATGAGGTACATTGGTTAATAGGTGAAGAAGATCAGAATACAATACGAAATCAATCGTATTAGCAGTCGAAATCAATCGACCATTCAAGTTTTGAAGTCCGAGAAACGAGGTCGAGAGATCTCCCATGCCATGGTCGTCAAACAATTACTTACCGAGCAATTAGGGTTGCCTTGCGTCTCGATTTAAAAAAACGGATTATGTCATAAAATAATAATGTTAATATAATTATTCGCTTATGAACCAGAATTAAACGGGCTAATTAAACGGAATTAAACACTGATTTAACTCTGTTAGAATCAAGTTCAGACCTTCAATTGAAAAATGGCGGTAGTTCGAGGCACTAATATGTACTTTTCCCTTAAAATATTAACCGACCTCTCGCCTATCTAAGTTCATTAAAACCCTAAGTCTTCAAACTGATTTGCGGGAACAGATCGTCATCATCACTCGTCGATCCCTGAAACTGTTTTCTCATCTTCTCAAGAAAGGAGGGGCATCAGCAGCGAAAGGAGAGACGTATCTAGGCGGCGACCCAGGAGAGGAAAATCTGAAAATAGCAAGACATCTCTCGCTCCAGGATCACCTGATCGGATACAAAATGATGGATCCTTTCTTAGCGTACTTCCCGTTGGGCAGTTAAGCTTGCGGAATTTGTAAAGCTCGCACTTGCACTTGCAGTTGCAGTGGTACGACCTTTTGTCGATCATGCCGTCACATCCAGAGGTGCATCCGCCCATTAGGGGGGTGAAGAACTTTCCCGAAGCCGTTATGGCTAGAATCAAATCGATTCGAAATCAGAAGTGGGGTGATGGAGAAGATCTGATCGAGCGAGCGAGCTTTCATGAAGAGTCTTGAGAAGAAGCGAGCCACTGTGTGGTTGTAATTTGATTGAATCGTGAATGGACTAGTTTATTTTGTATTAGGGCATTGTGTTCGTAGTTAGATTGAATAAAATTCGATTAAACAGTGATAATTGTAAAAGATGTTAGTTAATGGTGTTAAATTATTGTTTACAATTTAGTTTTAAAACACTAAATTCAAAAATTAAAATAGTACAGACCGTGATTTGAAATGACGTAATAGTTCAAATAGTTTTTTATTTTTATAATTTTCCCTATATAATAAGGGGCTGTTTGATTGAGTTGAAATTTATGTTATGTTAATTTAATTTATGTTATGTTAATTTAATTTATGTTATGTTAATTTATGTTATGTTATGTTATATTCATTTATTTTAATTTATACCAACCTAACATTACATCATCATCAATCATCATGTCACCATCATCACATGACATCATCATCATGTCACCATCACCATCATCATCATCATGTCATCAACATCATCATCATCATGTCATATTACTATTCATCATCATCATCATATTACTATTCATCATCATCATCTCACTATCACTATCATATTACTATTCACCATATTACTGTTCATCATATTACTATTCATCATCATCATCATAATACTATTCATCATAATACTTACTATTCATCATCATCATCATATTACTATTCACTATAGACTATTCATCATCATCATTATCATAGTACTATTCATCATCATCATTATAGTACTATTCATCATCATCATCATCATCTCACCATCATTATCATATTACTATTCATCAGCATCATCATCATATTACTATTCACTATCATCATATTACTATTCATCATCATTATCATATTACTATTCATCTTATTACTATTACTAATCATGATGATGATGATGCATGATGCATGAAGATGATGATGATGCATGAAGATGATGATGATGCATGATGCATGAAGATGATGATGATGGATGATGATGACATGATGGTGATGATGATGCTGATGACATGATGATGATGATGATGATGGTGGTAATATGACAATGATAATATGATGATGATAGTAATTTATGTTATGTTAATTTATGTTATGTTATGTGATGTTAAAATAATTTATATAATACAAATTTAAAATTCAGAAAACAAGCCCCAAGTCCACTAATTATCATCAAAATTGAAAATGGGCCTTGCTTTTTTTTTTTGATTAGGAAAATGGGCCTTGCTGATCTTTTTTGTGTAATGACAATGAGCCTTGCTAATTGGGCACAGCAGTTTATGCCCATTGAGCCATTTTAGTAGAACGCGAGATAAAGAAGCCTCTAGAAAAAACCAAGCTGTACAGAACTGCCCTCAAAGTTCTACTAAATATCATAAATACCCTCAGGAACGCTCTACTATATATTACCAAGCTCTGAACACTCTTCATCTGACCTAATCGCCAGTTTCATCATCTTCACCTTCGCTTCCACACACACATAGAAATCGCTGATGGCCGCCGCAGCACCTCCTCCTAATCCTTCGCCAACTCCACCATCGCCGATCAACATTATCTCCTCCGGCCAGCCGAGTCCCAAGGTATTCACTCGCATCCGCCTCGCTACGCTCTCGGACGTCCCAGTGATCCACAAGCTCATCCACCAGATGGCCGTGTTCGAGAAGCTGACTCACCTCTTCTCCGCCACGGAAGACTCTCTGGCCTCCACTCTCTTCAACTCCCCTCCCTTCCAATCCTTCACCGTCTTCATTCTCGAAGTTTCGCCGCACGATTTTCCTCCTCCGACACCGAATCCAAGCGCGGACGTCCACTTCCCGCCCCTGGTAAAGCCGGTGGAGCTGGAGACGCCGGTTACGGATTTAGAGCAGGATGAGTTCATATCGGCGGGGAGGGATTGGGACGTGGTGGTGGCTGGATTTGTTCTCTTCTTTCCGAACTACTCGACGTTTCTGAGTAAGCCAGGGTTTTATATTGAGGATCTGTTTGTGAGGGAGTGTTACAGGAGGAAGGGGTTTGGGAAGATGCTGCTGTCTGCGGTGGCGTCGCAGGCGGTGAAAATGGGATACGGGAGGGTAGAGTGGGTTGTGCTGGACTGGAATGTGAATGCGATCAAGTTTTATGAGGAGATGGGTGCACAGGTGCTCCAGGAGTGGAGAGTTTGCAGGCTCTCTGGTGATGCGCTCCGTGCTTATGGTAACTAGGCTTTTGCCTTTCTTTATGAGTTTGAATATTTGGCTTGATGAGTTTGGAACTCTTAGCAGCACTTGGTTTTCTCAAATCCCAAGTGTAATACGTGTCCAGCTTCAGATTATGAATAACCATGTGGCCCCAATTTTGTTTCAAGAAAAACAGATTTTGCAGTATAAATTGTGCACAAAGACTGAATGGATGAAGGACTCCATTTATCTATGAAAGTTTCGGTCAATGAATGTGTAAGAACCTGAATTTTTTAAACACTTAAAAGTAAGTAGATATTTTCTTAAGAAGCAACTCTAAGTAAGTAGTTCGACAAGTAGTCATTTGTCTTCACTTAATTCCACTAATAAGATGACTCATGTATGCATGAACTCTATATAAGCCACATAAGGAGTCATTTTTACTTCCTTATGTAAGAAAAGAGAGAGAAACAACTGTTGGAGATTTTAGGTTTATACAATGTATGACATGTATAAAACCTTGTAAGAGTGTTGTGTAAATGAAATGTATCATTTAAAACTCTTGTTAAAATGTGTTTTGTGCTTCGATCGAGATCGCATGAATTTCATGCGAACGCATGATAATTTCATGCGACTGGACTGCAGCATGCGAACGCATGATATTTTCATGCGAACGCATGTGTTTTGTGCTTCGATCGAGATCGCATGAATTTCATGCGAACGCATGATAATTTCATGCGACTGGACTACAGCATGCGAACGCATGATATTTTCATGCGAACGCATGTGTTTTGTGCTTCGATCGAGATCGCATGAATTTCATGCGAACGCATGATAATTTCATGCGACTGGACTGCATCATGCGAACGCATGACTTGGCAGTTCAGAGCAGTTGCGTCAGTTTTTGACGGTTTTATTGGCAGTTTGGCCATGATCTTGGAGGTTTTCTCTCCTGGAAATACATAGAACGAAAACACAATGAAGGTGATGGTATTCTGGTCGGGAATAGATTCTCTCCTTCAATTTTGATCACTTTCGATCTTTACTCAATCGACATCTTATTCCTTTACACATTCACTTGTTTTATCTCAATTCAAGCATTTCGGCAAACCCCTACCTGGGTGAAATGTTGAATTAGGAAAGCAACAGAAAGTTCGTGACTCAAGTAGAATCCAAGGTTTTTATCACTATTCGAAGCTTCCGAGACGATCCAGGGACTACATTCTAATTCAACATTTTCATGATGTCTGCTGCTTCGGTGAAAGAGATGATGAAAAATTTTGGGAAATTGGAGAAGTTCGAAGGAGTGAACTTCAGGAGATGGCAACAAAAGATGCACTTTCTGTTGACGAGCTTGAAGGTGGTGTATGTTCTGTCTACTCCTATTCCAGAAGTCGGTGACGATGCTCCGGTTGATACAATCAGGAAAAGGAGTAAATGGGAGAATGATGACTACATATGTCGTGGTCATATTCTCAATGGTATGACTGATCCCTTATTTGATCTTTATCAAACCGTGGAATCCGCAAAGGAATTGTGGGATGCTCTTGAAGCAAAATACATGCAGGAAGATGCATCAAGCAAGAAATTTCTTGTGAGTAACTTTAACAGTTACAAGATGGTCGATGCTAGACCAGTGATGGAGCAATTTAATGAATTGACTCGCATGTTGGGGCAGTTTGCTCAGAACAAAATGAAGATGGATGACTCCATTGCAGTATCTAGCATCATTGATAAGTTACCACCACTGTGGAAGGACTTCAAGCACAAGCTTAAACATAAGAAAGAGGAGATGTCTCTTGAGGAACTCGGTGGAGAGTTGCAAGTGGAAGAATCAATTAGGATTCAAGAAGAGAATGCAAATAAGAAAGAGACTATTGAGTCCTCTTCAGTGCATGTAGTGGAAGACAAGGGTGGTCTTCGGAAATTCAAGGGGAAGAAACGTTTCAATGAGAAACATGGTAGCAAATTTGACAAGAAACCTAAGGGTTGTTGTTGGATTTGTGGGAAACCAGGACACTACAAAAATGAGTGTAGGATGGCCAAGAATGAGAAAGGAAAAGGGAAAATGAACGTTGGGGATAAGGGCAAAGATAAATGCCCTTCCAATCTTCAAGGTAATTTCTCTAATTCTGTTTGTAATTCTGAAATGAATTATGTGTCACTAATTGCTGAAACATGTTATGTTCAGGATGATGAAGTGGCGTGGTGGATTGACTCGGGTGCTAACAAGCACGTGTGCAAAGACCGTCATAGTTTCAAGACATATGAAACGGTGAAAGAAGGAGCTGTCCTTTACATGGGAAACGAGTCAACCGCACCAATTATTGGCCAAGGAACTGTAGTGTTAGAGTTCAGTTCGGGAAAAACCCTTGAGTTGTTAAATGTATTGCATGTACCTTTAATTCGGAAAAACTTAGTTTCCGGTAGCTTGTTGAACAAGTTTGGTTTTAAGCAAGTGTATGAATTCGACAAATATGTATTGTCGAAGTGTGGTGTCTTTGTGGGATTTGGTTACTTTTGTAATGGCATGTTTATGTTGAATGTAAATAAAGTGGTGAATTATGTTTACATGTCTTCTACTAGTGATGACTTGACTTTGTGGCATGCTAGATTAGGACATGTACATTATGAGCGCATGAATAAAATGTCTAAGGAAGGTCTAATACCTAAAGTTGACAAAAATGGCGATAAATGTACTACTTGCATGCTCACAAAGATCACTAGGTTGCCATTCAAAAGTATATCTAGATCATCAAACTTGCTTGAACTGGTTCATAGTGATTTGGGTGACTTACATTCTACTCCATCTTTAGGAAATAAAAAGTACTACATAACTTTTATTGATGATTGTTCTAGATATTGTTATGTGTACTTGTTGCATGCTAAAGATGAAGCTTTAGACAAGTTTAAAGTGTATAAAGCTGAAGTAGAACTGATGCATGATTTGATTAAGAAGCTTAGAACTGATAGAGGTGGGGAATACTATGATCCGGTATATTTCCAGATGAATGGTATCATTCATGAGACTACAGCACCTTATACACCACAACAAAATGGTGTAGCTGAGAGGAAGAATAGAATCCTGAAGGAAATGGTTAATTCCATGTTATCCTACTCTGGATTGAGTAATGGATTTTGGGGTGAGGCTATGTTAACGGCCAGTTATTTGCTTAACAGAATTCCTAACAAAAGGAATGATGTAACCCCATATGAGCTTTGGCACAAAAAGAAACCAAATCTGAATTATCTCCGAGTTTGGGGATGTAGAGCGGTAGTGAGACTACCGGCTCCCAAAATTACTAGTTTGGGAGAAAGAGGTGTCGATTGCATTTTCGTTGGATATGCTGAACATTCTAAAGCATATAGGTTCTATGTAATTGGAACTAATGATTCAATTTCGGCTCACACCATAATTGAATCAAGAGATGCAATTTTTAATGAGAATCGTTTCTCATCGATACCTAGACCTCAAGATTTGATTTCTAGTTCTACTAGAGCTGCGTTGGAAGGTGATGTTGGCACATCTTCTAATAGTACTTCGTTTGAGCCTCGTAGAAGTAAACGAGGAAGGATTGAAAAATCCTTTGGACCGGGTTATCAAGTTTACTTGATTGAAGGTTCTAGAAAGGATATTGAATATCAATACTCTTATTGTTATCATATTGATGATGAACCTAGAACCTATGATGAGGCTATGAGGTCTCAAGACGTGTCCTTCTGGAAAGAGGCAATAAACGATGAGATGGATTCTATTGTTGGAAATAATACATGGGTATTATCGGATCTTCCACCAGGTTGCAAACCATTAGGTTGCAAATGGATTTTCAAACGGAAAATGAAGGTTGATGGATTGGTGGATAAGTTTAAAGCCAGATTGGTTATCCAAGGCTTTAGGCAAAAGGAGGGTATTGATTTTTTCGATACATATGCTCCGGTTGCAAGGATCTCTACTATTAGGTTGTTGATTGCACTTGCTGCAAATAATAATCTGATTGTGCACCAAATGGATGTCAAGACAGCGTTCTTGAATGGTGATTTGGATGAGGAAATCTATATGAAGCAACCGGAAGGATTCATCATGCCGGGACATGAAAACAAGGTTTGTAAGTTGATCAAATCATTGTATGGGCTTAAACAAGCACCCAAACAGTGGCATCAAAAGTTTGATGAGGTAATCTTGTCTAGTGGATTCAAGTTGAATCAAGCGGACAAGTGTGTTTACAGCAAATTTGACGAATCCGGTAATGGAGTAATCATTTGTCTGTATGTGGATGATATGCTGATTTTCGGTACTGACCAAAATCAAGTAGACCTTGCTAAGGATTTCTTATCATCTAGTTTCGCTATGAAAGATATGGGAGAAGCGGATGTGATTCTTGGTATAAGGATCAAGCGTGAGAACAAGTGTTTTGCACTGTCACAATCTCACTACATTGAGAAAGTGCTCAAGAAATTCGATTACTTGAATTGTTCTCCAGTTAACACTCCCATGGACCCAAATGTGAAACTCTTATCTAACGAGGGTGAAGCAGTCTCACAACTTGAGTACTCTCAAGTCATTGGTTGCCTTATGTATGCTATGACGAGTACAAGGCCAGATATTGCTTATGCAGTGGGAAAATTGAGTAGGTATACTAGTAAACCTAGCTCTCAACACTGGGAAGCAATTAGGCGGGTACTTAAATACCTAAAAGGAACCATGAATCATGGCTTGGTGTATGCTGGTTTTCCCTCAGTCTTGGAGGGATATACTGATGCAAGTTGGATTACTAATTTAGAAGATCACTCTTCTACAAGTGGTTGGGTATTCTTGCTTGGGGGAGGTGCCATATCTTGGGCATCGAAGAAGCAAACTTGCATCACCAGCTCGACTATGGAATCCGAATTCATAGCTTTAGCAGCTGCTGGTAAAGAGGCAGAATGGCTAAGGAATTTAGTATATGAGATTCCACTGTGGCCGAAACCGATAGCGTCTATATCTATCCACTGTGATAGTAAGAGCACTTTGGCTAAAGCATATAGTCAAATGTATAATGGTAAATCGAGACACCTAGGCGTTAGACACAGCGCGGTCCGTGAACTGATCACTCACGGGGTGATATCGATTGACTATGTTCGGACACAGAAAAATTTAGCTGATCACTTGACAAAGGGATTAGCGAATGACTTGGTTAAGAAGTCATGTTTAGGGATGGGCTTAAAGCACATCTAAATCTTTTATCGTAGGACACCTTAATTCCCTCTTAGTATGACGCTATGAGCTGAGTTAAGTACAAGCCTATTCTAATAGATTTGTAGCACATGGTTATATCCATCCCAAGTTTGTGCTTATTTCCTGCAAAGAAAGGGAGGCTGAAGTATATCTTCTCAATGGATCTTTTGGAAAAGTGCAATGCAGGTGCATGCGAAAAGAATCCACCTATGTAAGTGTGAAGTGAGCCGCTTCAAGTAGCTTGTGCTTGGCTATGTATACACTTATGAATGGATAAGGACACATGGCTGAAATAGTGTCAAGGTGTACTGGAATAGTAGTAAACTTGTGTGTGTATTAATTTTCCCGTACTCATATGAGGAGATGGGTTCAATCCGTGGGACACCCTGATTCTCGAGTATTGGAAAATTCTACACTATGTGAAGTTCAATCCGTGGGACACTTCACTTATGCACAATGTTTTGATCGGAATGAATACTGGTGGTATTCAAGAGTATAACCCTAAAATGGGGGAGGATTGTTGGAGATTTTAGGTTTATACAATGTATGACATGTATAAAACCTTGTAAGAGTGTTGTGTAAATGAAATGTATCATTTAAAACTCTTGTTAAAATGTGTTTTGTGCTTCGATCGAGATCGCATGAATTTCATGCGAACGCATGATAATTTCATGCGACTGGACTGCAGCATGCGAACGCATGATATTTTCATGCGAACGCATGTGTTTTGTGCTTCGATCGAGATCGCATGAATTTCATGCGAACGCATGATAATTTCATGCGACTGGACTACAGCATGCGAACGCATGATATTTTCATGCGAACGCATGTGTTTTGTGCTTCGATCGAGATCGCATGAATTTCATGCGAACGCATGATAATTTCATGCGACTGGACTGCATCATGCGAACGCATGATATTTTCATGCGAACGCATGACTTGGCAGTTCAGAGCAGTTGCGTCAGTTTTTGACGGTTTTATTGGCAGTTTGGCCATGATCTTGGAGGTTTTCTCTCCTGGAAATACATAGAACGAAAACACAATGAAGGTGATGGTATTCTGGTCGGGAATAGATTCTCTCCTTCAATTTTGATCACTTTCGATCTTTACTCAATCGACATCTTATTCCTTTACACATTCACTTGTTTTATCTCAATTCAAGCATTTCGGCAAACCCCTACCTGGGTGAAATGTTGAATTAGGAAAGCAACAGAAAGTTCGTGACTCAAGTAGAATCCAAGGTTTTTATCACTATTCGAAGCTTCCGAGACGATCCAGGGACTACAACAACAACAAAAACACTCACTCAAAATTCTGGACAGCAACTTGGTGGGGAAAAAGGGGTAGGATTTCTTAATCTCTTCCTTTAGTCTATGAGTTTTAGGTTCACACAGGTTGAGATTGATATATGTGCTACTTGCTTGAAGTGTATTTGAATGATTTGATGCTTCCATGTGGGTTTTGTTCATTGTTTTAGTAGCTGTCCCTTTGCTGATATTATGTTTACTAAGCACTCGAACATGAAAAACATGATTTATATGCTTAAGAACATGGTGGACAGATTCTGGATGCTGATACATGTTGCGAATGCCTTCTTTTACTTCATAAAAGAGCCAGAAATGCATGAAAATAGATGTGCATGAGCTATACTCATATAGACAAGTTCTAGAACAGTGTTATTAAAACCAGACCGGTCATCGAACCAGTCAAGTCAATGGGTCGATGGGTCAGTGGTTCAATCGGGTCGAACCGATTTGACCCGCATGAATTAAAAATAATAAAATAATAAATTTATATATATATCATATATGCCTATTTTTTTTACCTATTTTGTAACCTAATACAATTTAACATGTATACAATACTAAAACGTATAACCATAACAAATTTAGAATTCAAATATCACACATTAATAAGAAAATAACAAAACAACAATTGTGATTTTAGTCTTAAGTCACAAATCGCAATAACATTGAAAAGTTATGCCAAAAGATAAAAGTTTAAAAAGGAAAATAGACATGGTCGTGAACTTCATTTAAGTTGTTTGGATTTTGATTCGCCTCTCCAATGGTATCATCATGTGCTTCTTCATCCTCATTTTCATCTTCGTTGTCATCCAAATTCATTTGCCCTAACATGTCAGCTAAACTGCTAAAGTCACAATAATAATATCAATCAATATGGTTATAACTTATAATTATTAGTAAACAAAGAAGCATACCGATATCATCCGAAACAGGTTGTATAGTCATAGTTGCAAGATCATTGCGTAAAGCATCCACCTCTTCATTAGTTAAGTATGGTGGTGACTCCTCCATCACCCAATCCGAATGGTCATCAAGTGTTTCAATATTGATTGGGTCATAATTTTGATGCCTTAGTTGTTTCCTGCAATTTATAGTTTACAAGCAATTACACTAATATAATATGTATACATAAATGCAAAAGTTTACAACCAGTTAACATGAATTATATTGTTATCTTTGCTGCAGCCTTAAGTTATAACGAACGTACACAAGATCATTAAGTTTTTGATGCTCTAGTCGATTGCGCTTTTTTGAATGAATGTGCTCAAAAACACTCCAATTCTGTTCACAACCCGATGAACTGCATGTTTGGCTCAAAATGCGAATGGCCAACTTTTGCAAATTTGGAGCATCACATCCATAAGATTCCCACCATTGATCTTGCAAAAAATGATTAAAGCAAATTTATTTAGTGAAACCAAAATGGCAAACTGCCTCCTGAAACAAGCTAAAACAATATAATGCACAACTGCAGAATGCAAAGGGAGAAAAAAACTGCAGAATGCACAACTGCATAATGCACAACTCCATCTTCTTTCACACTACCACACATAATGCACAACAGCAGAATGCAAAGGGAGAAAAAAAATTGTATTCACAGCAATTTGGAAGGCAATTCACAGCAATTCACACCATTCACAGCAATTCAAAAACAATATAAACACCAATATGAAATATCATCAAACTAAATAGAATAAAGAATGATTGTGAATGAAATATAAACTGATTTACCTGGCATCACCGTATTTCGATCATGAATTGCAGTTTGCCTTCCAAAATCACCTTCCGCATTTTTGAATAATCTCATCTCACTTGTCAACTTAGACTGCAAATCAACATCTCCATGAGAGTACCTTTCAATGACATCCAGAAGGCCAGATATGGTGTTTCGGTGCTTATCAAACTCATCGTTGTTGAACTGGATAGCTGGATTTAGCTAGTAACCCGCGGAGTGAAGATTTTTTCGAAGCTGCAAATCCCAACGTTTATCCAAGATTTCCAAGTAAGGCTCTACTTTCTTCTTGTTCCTTCTAAACCTATACACCATCTCCTCTCTAGCTTTGTATATAGCTCTGTAAAGAAAACTCATTGCGGGTTTATCTTCACTATCAACAATGCGCAGCACACTCACGAGTGGCTCAGTAAGTCTCACAATATCACCACACTGTTTCCAGAAAGAAGAATCCAAGACTTGATCCACAAACTTTTTTGCCTTAGTATCTTTAGCATAAGCAGAGGTTGTCCAATCTCTTGATGTTACCATTCCTCTCAATGCGTCCTTTTGACCCAATATACTTTGTAATGCAATAAAATTAGTGGCAAAGCGAGTAGGGGCTGGACGGAATATTTCTCTTCCACCTGTGTGTTGCCTCATCAAATGTAATGCATAACAATGATTGTATATGTATTTGGTAATCTTTGATGCATGTGTCACAGCTTCACTTACTTCCTCCAACTTTCCGATGTCGTGGAACATCAAATTAATACAATGTGCTGCACAAGGAGACCAAAACAACTTCGGAAACTCAGCTTCAAGTAATCTGCCGGCAGCAACATAATTTGCAGCATTATCTGTTACAATATGGACAATATCTTCAGCACCAACATATAATATCACCTCCTTAAAAAGCTTGTGTAGCGTTGCTGCAGTTTTTGAGACATCCGAAGCATCAACAGATTTCAGAAAAATAATCCTTTTAGGACAATAAACCAGAAAGTTGATAAGACTTCGTCTAGAACGATCTGTCCACCCATCTGCCATGAGAGTGCATCCAATGTTCTTCCAAATATTACGGTAACTATCAACAAGCTTGCTTACCTCACCGACCCATTAATTCAATAAGTGTCCACGAACTCTATAAAAATTTGGAACTTTGTAACCCGCACCCATGCTAGAAATAGCATCAATCATAGGTTGAAAATATGTGGAATTGACCGCATTAAAAGGCACCGAAGCATCAATCATCCATTTTGAGATGGCAATATCACACTTTTCCACCACTTCTTTACTCTGCATAACACTTTTAATTGTTGGCTGGGCTCCTGAAATTGTTCTAGGCATGAAGTAGTTACTAATATGAGGATCACTCTTCTTTCCCTTTCCCTTTTGACTTGCGCTAGGTGTGGCCAATGTTTGCTCATGAATTGGATAACTATCCTCATACTCTTCTTCTACCCTCCTTTTTTACTCCTTACTGCATCAATACTTTGTCTCATCTGGTGTTGAATATCTGCAGACACTTTCTTACATTGTTCAACCTGCTCTTTTTCTCCAGCCAAGTGACACTTGAACCTATTAATGCCACCTCCTCTAAAAATCTTGTTGCAATGTATACATAACAAAGCTGTTTTCCCAGCACCTTCATCAAGCTGCTTGCAATGTCCCCAAGCAAGATCTGATTTTGTTCTGAACGCTTTCGGATTAGATGATGCTTCTTCTGATGAGTATTAAGTTTTTTCTATTTATTTACGCAGTTTAATTTGGTAATAAGTAGTAATGCATGAATTAGGATAGATCGAGTACCACAATCTAATTTTCATATTTCAAAGCCAACTTAGAGTACAGCCCTTGAATAGTATTGTTCGGGACGAACAACTAAAAGTGTGGGGTGATCTGATGGACCATAATTATACGAATCAAAAACACAGTAAAACCCCCTTAATTAGACATTTTGTCTATTTAACTTTTGCTTGTTAGTTCAGATATATTTCTATAGGGTATTTCAGAGCTTAGAGAGAATACACACTAAAGAGGAGCTTTTAAAGCAGAAAAGATGTTACGAGTCAATCCAAGGTCAAGATCATATGCCGACTGAAGAAATATCAAGGATCCTGACGTTGAATCACTCATAACAAATTAATCAGAAGAATCAGGAGAGGAATCAAGACAGCCCGGGACAAAACACATTGACAGTTTTGTGAAAAGACTGCACAAAACTGTACAAAATTCACAATTGGGCAAGATGACCGGCCACTTGGGCAAGAGGTGGCCAAAGCCATCCCTCCTCCTCCCTCCACCACCGGCAACCGGCGGCTCCTCCACCCATGGTGACCGGCGGCTTTTTGCTCCTCCACATGTCTCCTCCTCCTTGCTCCTCCTTCCTCCTCCCTTGGATCAAAAGACATGTGGTGGCTCCTCCACCCTCCATTCTCCTCCTCCATGGATGGCCTCCACATGCAACCATCTCCACCCTCCATCTCTACTCTCCATGGCTATAAAAGGAGGAGCTCCTCCCCTCATTTAAACACACCTCAATCATCCATAATTCACTTCTCTCTCTAAGTTTATGTATTTGTAAGTTTGGCTTTGGAAATAAAGGATTGCTCCCTTGACGCTTCAACGGTTGTAAGTATTTCTTAGTATTTATTCAACTGTTTTTATTTCCTTAGTTATAATGTTTAGCGCGATGAATAGTAGCTAAACTAGTAGTTCGGTAGAAGGGGCGCACTTGTATTATAAAATGTTTTAGACTATTAACTTAGTGTCTCGTATTAGTATTCAAAACTTATTCTATGTGCCATATATAAAGTTAGAATTTCCAAGGGTGAGTGAACCATTTGTAACTGGGCCAAAGGGACCAAATAGGTATGCTTGTCCTTGGGGGTTCGTGATCATACTCGGGTAAGTGGACCATTTGTAACTGGGCCAAAAGGACCAAATGGACAAGCTTATCCGAGGAGGTTGACTTATCCTAAAAACCATTTGAAAACTGGGCCAAAGGGATCAGATGGATGCACACAGGCTAGCGTATCTTGAAATGGGTACTGGTGCTAGTTTAAGTAGAATAAGTGCTCTACGACCTTGAAAAAGGCTAGACAATGTTGCAAGTCTTGAGCTAGGAATAGCCTCGATTCATGTTTGAATACTTAGATGATTCACTAAAGGTCAATGATAAACAGGATATAATACAAGGCCCCTGAAACCGAACAATTCTCTTTAATTATAAACTGCAATTTACTTTCCAGTACTAAAACCAACCAACCAATCAATCAATCACTTAGCTGGTAGCTTTAAAACCAACCAACCGACCTAAAATACGCTCTCTCGCTGGACAACCCCCTCAAAGAACATCTATTCCCCCGATTCCCTTGGGTTCGACCCCTACTTACCAAGTACTACCCAGTAGTATAGTTGCGAGTAGCGGACTATTATAAATTTATTTGCACAAATCGCTTTGAGGATGAGCGGTCTGTCAAATTAGCGCCGTTGCCGGGGAATCAGCCATCGGATAAAGTTCTTTGAATCGTTACGCGCTTCAAAACAACCATGTCTCGCGAAGAAAGTCACCATGACTACCAGGATGACGAAGAAATAAACCTGTATGATCAAAATGATGAGGTACCGTTTCCATTCATCGACGATCCGGAACAACTCATCAGAAACAGAAGAGCACGTGATAGGGAAGTAGTCAGAAGAAACCAAGGACTACCCGAGGACCGAAATGCAGCTGGTCCAGTACAACCTCCTATTCATCCCCCACGACCACAACCTCAACCTCGATACATGCCAGGAAGAGAACCCACTTTCGACAACTACTACGGGGATAACTACTACCGTGAACCAACTATGGGCGAGTTAAATGCCCCTAATTTTGAGACACAGCCGTGGTGCATCTATGAGAGCCCTGAATTAGAGAACGTAACCATCAACGCATCAGTAGCGCACCGCTTGCCCAAATTCTCAGGAGCTCTTGGAGAATCTGCGACCACTCACCTCCAACGCCTACATGACATTTGCCAGAATCTAAAGCCCAATCGAGTGAATATGGATGACTTCAAGTTAAAGGCGTTCTATTTTTCCCTCATAGACTCGGCAAGCGACTGGTTCCTTTCATTGCCTTCCGGAAGCATCAGAACATGGGCTCAGATGCAGAAGAAATTCTTAGACAAATACTATCCGGCCGGAAGAGCAATGCAAGGAGGCAACTACAGGAAATCAAACAAGGTCCCAATGAAACCATGTACGATTACCTGGAAAAATTCAATCACCTAGAAAGGAGCTGCTGTACCCTTGGACTGCCCGAGAAACTCGTCATCGAGTACCTCATTGATGGATTAAGACCCTTAGACAAAATGCTCTTGGATGCCTCAGCGGGAGGATCCATGATGAATTTATCATTGAGTGGCATAAGGAATCTCATCGCCAACGTTGCTGAAAATGCTCGATTTAGAGAAGAGACTACTCGTCAAGATGAATTCTCTCGATCAAAAAAGGTAGCACAAGCCGAGACATCAGTAAACTCCATGACTGAAGAGATGAAACAGTTAAAGGAGATGATGATCGAGATCATACGTAGACAGCCAGTTCCGGTAAAACCTTGCGAGTTCTGTGGTTCTACAGACAACAAAACTGACGCATGCCCAACATTGATAGAAGAAGAACCGGCGGAAGTAAATATAGTGGGAGGATATCAAGGATACAACAACAACAACGATAGAGCTGGACAAAATAGACAGTACGGTCAAACATCCAACCCAGGCTGGTGTAACAACAACAGCTATCCTCAGAAGGAGACACAACCAGCTGTCCCTCAACTAGCGCAGTCATTCTACCAACCTTCCCACCAACAATATAACCAGAACGCTCCATCGGCAGGCCAATATCAGCAAAAAGGGCCAAATCAGTACCATGCGAGCTCAAGCAATTATCAAGGGGTAAACAAATCACTTGAGGACATGATGCTGCAATTGACTGGTACTGTGCAGCAGTTGAATACTACTATGCATCGAAACCAAACCGAAACAAAAGAAGAATTATCGGACTTGAAGAAGCACATCTCCCAACTCGCTGCATCAGTATCCGCACTCTCTAGAGAGCCCGACAAACTCCTGTCTCAAACTATTCAAAGCTCACAGGAAAACATGAATGTCGTGACTCTTAGGAGTGGAAAAACGCATGTCGGCAAATCTGTGGAGCAAAGGAAAGACAAAGACCCAAGGGTGCCCGGAGAAGAGCAAATAAGGCCCGAGCCTCTCGAAATTCTAGATGCAGAAGAGACCGACAAAGACGACGACACATTTGAGGAAGAGCGGGACGCAACCGAAGAAGAAGAGAATACATCCAAGGAACACGTGCCTAACCCGGTTCCCAGAACCGAAACCCCTAAAATCAGCACGACACTTCCATTTCCGGTACCAGGTCGCGTACAAAAACAGCATGTCATGGATAAGGAAGTACTTGAGTTGTTCAGCAGGGTCGAGATCAACATCCCTCTTTTGGAGGCCATCAAACAAATTCCTCGGTATGCCAAGTTTTTAAAGGAACTCTGCACCAACCGGAGAAGGAATGCTGGACATGACCAAGAACTGATGAGTAAAAACGTGTCGGCCGTCATACAACGAAAAGTTCCCCCTAAATGTGGAGATCCAGGAACTTACACCATTCCGTGCACGATTGGTAACATAAAGATCGAGAATTGCATGCTAGACCTTGGAGCATCAATCAATGTTCTCCCATTCTCTATCTACTCATGTCTTAAGATTGGACCACTCAAACCCACCGATCTCACTATTCAACTGGCAGATCGGTCCTGCAAACAACCCGAGGGCAAAATAGAAGACGTTCTAGTTCAAGTAGGCAAGTTAGTGTTTCCAGCAGACTTCTACGTTTTAAAAATGGAAAATGGCGGACCTACTGATCATGCACCTATTCTTCTTGGCCGTCCATTCCTAAAAACATCAAAAATGAAGATAGATTGTGGAAGTGGAATGCTTTCAATGGAAGTAGAAGGAGAGGTCTACAGCTTTGACATATTCTGAGCAATGAAGCACCCTATGGAATTCGAGGAAATACACGCGCTCGATACTTTGGACGACCTGGTCCAAGAAATTCGACCAGAACTTAGAACAGATTCCCTAGAAGCCGTACTCAATGGAGCCATAAGCCCATACGAATTAACTAAAGACTTACGTGAAACGGTGGTCCATTTGACAATCTCGGAGCCTCTTACACCAAAATTCGAAGTCAACGAGGTAAAATTATTCAAATGGAATACTTTTCTGCCCTCGGTGGTGCAAGCCCCCAAAATAGAATTAAAGCCCCTTCCTGGACATCTGAAGTATGCCTTCCTGGGGGATAATGACACACTCCCAGTAATCATCAAGAGTGGCTTGGAAGCAAGCCAGGAACAAAATTTGATAAAAGTCCTGAAGCAACACAAGTCGGCTATTGGATGGACTCTGGCCGACTTAAGGGGAATCAGCCCGGCCGTATGCATGCACCGTATTCTACTTGAGGATGGAGCAAAACCATCAAGAGAGCCTCAACGACGACTCAACCCAATCATGATGGAGATTGTCCGAAAGGAAATACAAAAGTTACTAGATGCGGACGTTATCTACCCCATATCAGATAGTCAATGGGTGAGTCCTGTCCACGTGGTGCCAAAGAAGAGTGGAATCACAGTCGAGGAAGATGCCGAAGGAGAAATGGTGACGACAAGGGTTAAGAACGGCTGGAGAATGTGCATCGATTACAGGAAACTGAACGCCGTCACAAGAAAAGACCATTTCCCTCGACCATTCATCGATCAAATGCTGGACCGACTAGCAGGCAAACCATATTTTTGCTTCTTGGATGGGTTCTCAGGATACAACCAGATCCCCATAGCACCTGAGGACCAAGAGAAGACTACTTTCACCTGCCCATTCGGTACATTCGCCTTCAGAAGAATGTCGTTCGGCTTATGCAATGCCCCGGGAACTTTTCAAAGGGTTGTGACCAGCATTTTTTCAGACATGATCGGAGAATTCATTGAAGTCTTCATGGATGACTTCACCATCCATGGAGACACATTCGACGCTTGCTTGAGCAATTTGAACACAGTTTTGGCACGATGTGTGTCCATGAACTTAGTGCTCAATTATGAGAAGTGCCATTTCATGGTAACACACGGGATAGTCTTAGGACATGTCGTCTCAAAAGAAGGCATAGAAGTGGACAGAGCAAAGATCGACCTGATCATGACTCTACCATACCCATCCACGGTCCGAGACATCCAATCATTCATTGGCCATGCAGGATTCTACCGACGATTCATCAAAGACTTCTCCAAGAGAGCATTGCCCCTATCCACCCTTCTACAAAAAGAAGTTCCATTAGAATTCACCGACGCATGCAAAAAGGCCTTTGATGATCTAAAGAAAGCCCTCACTAGCACACCCATCATCCAAACACCAAATTGGGAACTACCATTCGAAATCATGTGCGACGCAAGCGACTTCGCTGTAGGGGCAGTTCTCGGCCAAAAAATTAAAAAGAAAGCAGGTGTGATCTATTACGCCTCACGAACCCTAGATCCTGCCCAACGGAACTACTCCACCACCGAAAAGGAACTCCTTGCAGTAGTATTCGCTCTGGAAAAATTCAGACCCTACTTGCTTGGAGCAAAAGTAATAGTTTATTCCGACCATGCTGCCATCCGTTACCTAATGAAGAAGAAGGAGGCTAAGCCAAGGCTTATTCGGTGGATATTACTACTTCAAGAATTCGATGTGGAAATAAGGGACAAAAAGAGAATCGAGAATACTGTAGCAGACCACCTAAGCAGGATTGTCCGAAAGGAAGAAGAAGGGCACATAATCGAGTCATTTCCAGACGAGCACCTATACGCCGTCTCAACCAAGGTGCCCTGGTACGCCTCAATCGTCAACTACCTTGTAGGAGGTACATTTCCTCCTTCTTTCACTAAAGCACAATGCATGAAACTTAGACATAATGTTAAACAATACTTATGGGATGATCCTTATTTATGGAAGATAGGAACAGATCAAATACTTAGGAGATGCATCCCTGATAACGAAATAGCTTCTGTTATTAGCTTTTTTCATGAGTTTGCATGTGGAGGACACTTCGGGCCTAGGAGAACCGCTAGAAAAATCTTAGATAGCGGTTTTTACTGGCCAAGTATATTTAAGGATGCCAATAAAAAGTGTAGAGAATGCGATAAGTGTCAAAGAGTAGGAAATGTGTCAGATAGAAGTGAAATGCCTCAAGTGCCCATATTAGTCAACGATGTTTTTGACGTGTGGGGTCTTGATTTTATGGGACCATTTCCAGTTTCATGCGGTTATACCTACATTTTAGTTGCTGTAGATTATGTGAATGGGCAGAAGCCAAGGCCACAAGGTGCGATGATGCAAAGACTGTCATAGAATTTTTGCGCACTAATATATTTTGTAGGTACGGGGTACCCAAGGCCATAATAAGTGACCAAGGAACTCATTTCTGCAACCGCATGATGGCTGCTACCTTAAAACGATACCATGTCCACCACCGAACATCTACGGCATATCATCCCCAAACCAATGGTCAAGCAGAGATCTCCAACCGCGAAATCAAAGGTATTCTAGAAAAGATGGTGAAACCAGGTAGGAAAGATTGGAGTCAGAGACTGGACGAAGCTCTTTGGGCTTATCGGACAGCGTACAAGACACCAATTGGAACCTCCCCCTTTCGGCTTGTTTATGGGAAGGCATGCCATCTTCCGGTGGAATTAGAACATAAAGCCTATTGGGCGCTCAAGCAGTGCAATCCAGATTTAAAAGCTGCCGGATTAGATAGAAAGCTTAAGCTATGCGAACTTGAAGAATTGCGGCTTGAAGCCTATGAGGAGCAAACAAACTACAAAGCGCGGACAAAATTATATCATGACAAATTCATCCTCCGGCGCTCATTTGAGGAATGACAACAAGTATTACTCTTCTCCTCACGATTGAAGTTTATGCCAGGCAAACTGAAATCAAGATGGACCGGTCCTTATACCATAACTAAAGTGTACAACCATGGAATGATCGAATTGGAAAGCCCGGACGATGGAAGAAAATTCACTGTGAATGGGCAGCGAGTTAAACATCATCACGGTGCACAGTTTTCTGACCTGTCATTAGAGACCAAAAAAGTAACAAGACCAGCAGCTATGGTCAAGGGTCTCCCGCCTTCTCAGAAACAATAGAAAGAGAAAACACCAAAACCATGGAGCTCTTACTTCAGCAAGAAGTCAGGACGAATCAAAGCAAGAAGCAACACAGGAACGGTGACGAAGTTCGACTTGAGCCACCCATGGGACCCAAACCAGTAATCCACAACGAGGTACTGTCGAGCCAACGACGTTAAACAAGTGCACTGGTCGGGAGGTAACCCGACACTATCTTACTTTCCGCACTTTTAATTTCTGTCATTTAAATTCAGTATTTAGTTTTAAGCTTGCATGACTTTTGAACTAAGGCACGCCTTCGTTCAAAAGTGGGGGGTGAGAACCACCTGTGTACATAAATAACATGCTTGCTATTTTTTTTAGTAATAGTATCTTTTTGAAAATATGAACTTAAGAATGTGAAAAAGATAAGATCACAATTCATGCATTAACCTTGTGAAAATTTAAACTGTTTAAAAACTTAGAATGTAACTTTTCATTTGTCCTTTATGCTGAGATAACTAGGGATGTGGAGTTGATATAAACTGCCCTAGAGAGGCTTGGCAAGCAATTGAAGGATCAGATCAAACTATATGGTTTTCGAAGTCAGTGGAGGCTGCACTTCGGGTTTCAGTGAAGAATTGAAGTCATCTCCGCCATGCAGTGTTTATGCAAAAAGAAAAGAAAAGGCGAGGACGGGAATCAGACCGTCCTCTCTCTAGTCAAAGTAGCCGAGAAAATAGATGAGCAACCCTCATCTTGACCCGCGTGAAACGGCAGTCAAAGTAGCCGAGAAAATAGATGAGCGACCCTCACCTTGACCTGCGCGAAACGGCAAAAACGAGAGGAGCGGGGAGGTATTTCCATAGGCTTGCGGGCGATGATTGGACCTCCCAAAAAGGCTTGAGAAAATGGACTAGCAAGTCACAAAGACGCAAAAAGCTCAAAGAAGCAAATCAAGAGGCCAAAGGCCCAAAATTGTGAAGGTTTTAACAGAACAAAAAAGTGAAGTACTCAAAGAGTCAAATCAAAGGCCAAAGGCCAATTCACTACAAAAAATCAGTCCCTCGCCAAAAAGAAAAAAAATCAAAAAGGCTCAACTCAGTGAAACCCGAACCGAATCACGTGCTAGAGAAAGCTACCAGAAAACCATATAGTGCGAGACGATCCCGAGATTGCAGTCCAGGAGCCTAAAAAGGGCTATCTCCCGAGACATCCAATATAATTTGCATCTCAGCACGGAGGTACAAGTATTAAGTTTTTTCTATTTATTTACGCAGTTTAATTTGGTAATAAGTAGTAATGCATGAATTAGGATAGATCGAGTACCACAATCTAATTTTCATATTTCAAAGCCAACTTAGAGTACAGCCCTTGAATAGTATTGTTCGGGACGAACAACTAAAAGTGTGGGGTGATCTGATGGACCATAATTATACGAATCAAAAACACAGTAAAACCCCCTTAATTAGACATTTTGTCTATTTAACTTTTGCTTGTTAGTTCAGATATATTTCTACAGGGTATTTCAGAGCTTAGAGAGAATACACACTAAAGAGGAGCTTTTAAAGCAGAAAAGATGTTACGAGTCAATCCAAGGTCAAGATCATATGCCGACTGAAGAAATATCAAAGATCCTGACGTTGAATCACTCATAACAAATTAATCAGAAGAATCAGGAGAGGAATCAAGACAGCCCGGGACAAAACACATTGACAGTTTTGTGAAAAGACTGCACAAAACTGTACAAAATTCACAATTGGGCAAGATGACCGGCCACTTGGGCAAGAGGTGGCCAAAGCCACCCCTCCTCCCTCCACCACCGGCAACCGGCGGCCCCTCCACCCATGGTGACCGGCGGCTTTTTGCTCCTCCACATGTCTCCTCCTCCTTGCTCCTCCTTCCTCCTCCCTTGGATCAAAAGACATGTGGTGGCTCCTCCACCCTCCATTCTCCTCCTCCATGGATGGCCTCCACATGCAACCATCTCCACCCTCCATCTCCACCCTCCATGGCTATAAAAGGAGGAGCTCCTCCCCTCATTTAAACACACCTCAATCATCCATAATTCACTTCTCTCTCTAAGTTTATGTATTTGTAAGTTTGGCTTTGGAAATAAAGGATTGCTCCCTTGGCGCTTCAACGGTTGTAAGTATTTCTTAGTATTTATTCAACTGTTTTTATTTCCTTAGTTATAATGTTTAGCGCGATGAATAGTAGCTAAACTAGTAGTTCGGTAGAAGGGGCGCACTTGTATTATAAAATGTTTTAGACTATTAACTTAGTGTCTCGTATTAGTATTCAAAACTTATTCTATGTGCCATATATAAAGTTAGAATTTCCAAGGGTGAGTGAACCATTTGTAACTGGGCCAAAGGGACCAAATGGGTAAGCTTGTCCTTGGGGGTTCGTGATCATACTCGGGTAAGTGGACCATTTGTAACTGGGCCAAAGGGACCAAATGGACAAGCTTATCCGAGGAGGTCGACTTATCCTAAAAACCATTTGAAAACTGAGCCAAAGGGATCAGATGGATGCACACAGGCTAGCGTACCTTGAAATGGGTACTGGTGCTAGTTTAAGTAGAATAAGTGCTCTACGACCTTGAAAAAGGGTAGGCAATGTTGCAAGTCTTGAGCTAGGAATAGCCTCGATTCATGTTTGAATACTTAGATGATTCACTAAAGGTCAATGATAAACAGGATATAATACAAGGCCCCTGAAACCGAACAATTCTCTTTAATTATAAACTGCAATTTACTTTCCAGTACTAAAACCAACCAACCAACCAATCAATCAATCAATCACTTAGCTGGTAGCTTTAAAACCAACCAACCGACCTAAAATACGCTCTCTCGCTATACAACCCCTCAAAGAACATCTATTCCCCTGATTCCCTTGGGTTCGACCTCTACTTACCAAGTACTACCCAGTAGTATAGTTGCGAGTAGCGGACTATTATAAATTTATTTGCACAAATCGCTTTGACGACGAGCGGTCTGTCAGTAGGCGTAGACATTTCTAACTGAAAAAATAAAGGCAGTGAACATTAATCACCAGGCTTACATAATCATTAATTCACCTTCATCTTATAACATCACAAAGCATACAACATCAACCAATCTGATAGTTAAACTATCAAATTCCATCTCAGGCTGCAACAGCAGCTTGGTGAGCAACAAATCAAAATAAGAAGAGGCAAGACTGCAGCAGCTTGGTGAGCAACACTCAAATTCATTGACGTACCTGATAAGTTCAACTTGAGCAGAAGAGGCAAGAGGCGTGGAGGTGCCTGGAATGCGATGCCGGTCGTGAATTGGAATGCGATGTCGATCGTGCGACCGCAGAGGGAAGAGGTCGTGCGCTCGCCGACTGTTGAGCAGAAGAGGCAAGAGGCGTGTTGAAAATCGGAAACAAACTTCGCCAATCGCCGCTCGCCGACTGTGTATCCGTTTCGTTAAATTGGGAATTAGGGATTAGGGACGGCTGTTTCGTGAAACTTTCGACTTTCGCCAGACCTGATATGTATCCTATGTTTGTCTTTTTAATTTTTTTAATTCAAGTTTTAAAAACAAATCAAAACGGCTGTGTTTCCATAAAATAACATCCACCTGGTTGACCCGGCCGGGTCACGGTTCAACCGGAAACCGGCGATTCAACCGGTTATTAGTGATATTTCCGATCCGATTTGAGAACCGGACCGGTCTGGTGACCGGTTCCCGGTCTAACCGGTCGAACCGGCCGGTCCGGTCCGGTTTTAATAACACTGCTCTAGAATGTTCAGAACATGCAAAATACGAATTTATATGCAATCTGAGTTGTGTATTAGCTGCTGATTTATATGTTTTTAATTCTGAAATTAGGGATTTACATGGTAGAAGTACATATAGAGTTCACTAGAATCATTTGCAAGTGATAATCATGTTCCTTAATGACTTGATCAACTTATAAAAGCAAGAATCAAGGTAAATAGGCATGTATACCAGTCTGAAATATTGCATTTATATATGTAGTGAATCTGAAATCTTGAATTTAAATCCTAAAATACCTTGTAAGCTAGTTTAGAAAGTAATATTTCAAAGTATTTCTATTGGATCTTATATTTGAAGTCAACTTTGAATGATTTGCTTAGCTTTCATGATATTAGCCTTGTTTTAGTTTGTAAGTACGTTATTAATGATTCGTGTTTGTATTTCGTGGTACATGCTATATTGTGATACATATGCATATCATTACATAACATAAGCATTCACGCATGATATTCATGAATTTGAAGGAAGATGTTTCTAATGAAAGGATGTGAATTGGGATACGAGATATTCTTGGGTTATAGGTCCTAAACCTTGCAATTAGATCCCGCGAATGGGATGATGGTTGGTGCCAGACCGGTGTGAAACGTGGCCGGTAGCTTTTCGAGTCGTGAAAGTCTACCAGTTTTGAAAAATGTGAAACATGATTAAACATCAATCATTGCATATCATGTGCATCACTCACACATTTGTTTATATGCGTTTGTATGTTATGTGAGCATGTAACTTGTGGACTAACGGTTGAAATTAAGTTTTCCTACTGAGTTCCCAAAACGCACTCCTAATCCTTTTCAGGAATAAGGTCATCGTGGAGACGTATACTTATATTCAACTAGATAAGAGGTCATTCGCTTTATTTTATTGTAGCATGATGCATAACATTGTTGTTAGTGCTTTTATATACCCATTTTTATGTATGTAAAAGTAGTGAATTTAAGTATGGTTGTAAGAAAGACAATGTAATGTTATTTTATAAGTAATGTAAATTTCTTACTCACGTCCTTGGGATTTCGGAGCGTGACAGAATGACCATTTACTATCTTTGTTATTGCTACAATTAGAGGAGCGCTCAAATGAAAATCCCTTTAAATTTTGAGACTTGAGATCCCAATCTTCACCTTTCAAAATGCAAGATGTATTTTTTAAGATGTATTTTGGTAGTGACACGTGTCTCATGCAGATTCAAAGATGCATCATGAGCTAATGATGAGATTTTTTTTGATGGGAGCTAATGGTGAGATTTGAGTTATCAAGTTCTCGAATTTTTTAGGGTTCTCAACCGAACGCTCTCCCTATATATATATGTATATAGAAGAGCGATCAAATGAGGTAGGTCCTTTTAAAATGAGACAGTGAGACACGATCTCAACCACACATCTAACCCTCCGTGTATCTGAGGCGCGCCACGTGTCCTTGACACGTTGACACTACAACCATGTCTCAACCGAGTGCTCCCTATGTATATATATATATATAGATGGACGTTCAAATGTTATGTGCTTCTTATTGTGTTATGTGTTATGTCGATTCTGATTGGTTAATGAAAAACAAGGAACCAATCAGAAGCGAGGAACACCGTAACTACGGTGCACCCTCACCCACACAACCCCCCATGCTTTGGAGGTGCACCGTAAGCTCCGTGTTCCTCGCTTCTGATTGGTTCCTTCTTTTCATCAACCAATCAAAATCGATATAACACTTTAAAAACATAACACTCTAAGGACATATAACATTTGAACGCCCCCTATATATATATATATATATATATGGGCGCGCTCAAATGAGAACTCTTCTTAGGCTAAGAACATGAGAATCATTGTGAGCCACTCATTTTGATGATGTGGTAGAGAATAGTGCAGAAATAGTGTTTTGCTTTTTATTGTTTGGGTAGTGGGTTTTACTGTTTGCTTTTTGAAAAGTAGTGGGTTTTACTATTTGGACACGTGGCGCACCCACAAAGCACGGGGGGTTTGGTAGTGGGACACGTGGCGCATCCTCATTGGTGTTCTCATGTTCTTAGAGTTAGAAGGTGTTCTCATTTGAGCGCTTCTATATATATATATATATATATATATATATATATATAGACGGACGTTCAAATGTTATAAGCTTCTTATTGTGTTATGTGTTATGTCGATTCTGATTGGTTAATGAAAGATAAGGAACCAATCAGAAGCGAGGAACACCGTAACTACGGTGCACCCTCACCCACACAACCGCCCCGTGCTTTGGAGGTGCACCGTAAGCCCCGTGTTCCTCGCTTCTGATTGGTTCCTTCTTTTCATCAACCAATCAGAATCGATATAACATTCTAACACATATAACACTCTAAGGACATATAACATTTGAACGTCCCCCTATATATATATAGGGGGCGTTCAAATGTTATGTGTTGTTATTGTGTTATGTGTTACATGATTGTGGGCGCGACACGTGGCAAAATGATTGGCTCATATTGCGCCACCTCAAAAGCATGGGGGTAGTGGACATGTGTCTTGCATGTGCCATGAATAGTGGCTTACATGGCGCGTTTTGATTGGCTGGAGGTGTAACATTTGAACACCCATCTATATATATATAGGGGCGCGCTCAAATGAGAACTCTTCTTAGGCTAAGAACATGAGAACCATTTTGCACTTTTGGATCAAATGATCTAAGGGTGTAGATTGATTCTGCACTTTTGTCTTATAGGTAAAAGACAAAAGTGCAAATAGTAAAAACAGAAAGTGCATAGTAAAAAGCAGAAAGTGCATAGTAGATGACGTGGTGCATTTTGGACCACTCATTTCAACAAAATGAGTGGCTGAGAATGATTCTCATGTTCTTAGCCTAAGAGTGTGTTCTCATTTGAGGGCATATATATATATATATATATATATATATATATATATATATATCATATATGAGGTTCCTTCCTGTAGGTGTACATTTTTATTTACACATTTGGTAAATAGAAGATGAAGCCATAAATAATCATGCCATTGTTACTTGTTTGCAAATTAAACAATTTAATTTCATTTGACCACTTTACATTAGTTATTAGTTTGGAACTCTTGGCAGCACTAGGTTTTCTCCAATCGCAAGTGTAATATGTTCCTGCTTCTTAAGAATAAACGTATCCCCTCGTCACTATCAATTGCATTACAATTCTGTTTGCAGAAAAATGTTCAACAAAAACAAAATTTGCAGTATAAATATTTGTTGTTGTTGACGTCCCTTTTTATTTACAAACTTGGTATATAGAAGGTGAAGCCATGACATTGTTCCTGGTTTGCAAATTAAAAAATTTATAATTTTAGCACTTTGCAAATAGTTATGGAAAAGATCTGCGTGGGTACTTGTTAGGTTAGGAGAAATAATTGGAAATTGTTGAATGTTACCCCCTCAGTCCTCACGCCATGGACCGCATTGCGTTCTTTAAGTTGTAAATTTGATTGTACTTTGTACCCCAATAAATGTACTTTGTATCTTTACTTTTTTCCTTAATTAACGTGTCAGTTGTCCTATTGGACAAACATTAAGGGACGAAATGAGTATATTTTATAGTGATTTCACCTCTAGGTGAGAGGTTATGTCCACTCGAGCTCACTGACTGAATCTAAATCCACTATATCACATCTCCAAATCAGTCAAAACGTCGCCCACAGTACTATCCTCGATTACAACTTTTTCACGGCTTCAAACGTATCAATCTTTTTATGGACTCACACAAACAACTACAATTTTCCATGAACAAACCCTTGCCTTTATCTACCTGACAACACAATCTTCATTTATTTTTTTCAAGTAGCATAATTATCTTGACCGACGAAGATTTTACTCACAATTGAATTCCCGATCATCTCATTGTCATAAACAGAGTACGAATCATCAACACTACTCACTTCCATACGTAACTCCGTTCTGACTTGAATTCGCATCGAAATCATGCATCCGCAATTAATGTTGAAAGGTCTTCGGAGCTCCGATCGACTTTTTGTTTATCGCGATTAAGAGAATTGATCCAAGAATCTCAAAGAAGAATTTTATAAAAAAGTTAAGGTTTTATTTTAGCTCGAATTGATTTTATACACTACACCAAAGGGAAAAATAATCATTAGCCAAACGCCGCCGTTTCAATCAAAGGCCAAACTTCACATCGACTGAAATGACATCATTCGACTAATACAAGAAATCAGTTATTAACTGATTTTCCTTCCATATACACAAATGAACAAAGATACACTTTGACCTTGTTTAAATACCAGATGAAATACTCCCATACATTTTGTCCCTCTATCTAATAACTACATAAAATCCACAATTACGTAATGTTGAGACCATATATCGATCGTTACGTTCAATCCATTCACAAAAATACTACTAGAGCTCAAACATAGCTGATCGACCATGGAAGGAGTGGGACATTAGCGACTAAACTATTTGGTTGTTGAGCCTGATTAGATTATTGGGCTGATCTAGTTTAGGAAGTCGATTATTTTGGTAGTCAAGCTTAGGGTTTCTATTTCATAATTAGATAATTATTGTTTAGATGGTTACCCTATTTATACTCACGTCACGTTGATTATTGTAATTGTATACAACATCTCATGGTGAAAACCCTGAATTGATAGTACCCCTAGACGTAGTCACGTTGTAGTGACGAACTAGGTAATAAATCTTGGTGTCTTCGCATCAGTTGCATTATTTTTCTCTCAGCAATCATGTTAAGAGATGGAGAACAGTCGGTGGAGAAATTCGATGGGTCGGATTTCGGGCTCTGGAAGATGCAGATTGAGGAGTATCTATATGGTAGTAAATTGACCTACCTGTAGACGATAAGAAACCAGAGGGTATAGAGGACGGCGAGTGGAAGTTGTTGGACAGAAAAGCGATAAGCGCGGTTTATTTTCTCGTTGTGCAGAGACGTAGCATACCACATGATCCAGACAAAGGAGATGTTGGATCCATTGACTGCGTTAAAGAAGAATTTGCTATCAGTTGGGCAGCGGGATGAAGACAAATTTGATGTAACCTTCAGCTGTAGGAAATGGAAGATAGCAATGGGAGCTAGGGTGATAGCTCAAGAAAAGAAGGAAGGAATGTTGTACAAGATGAGGAGCGTTCGGAAAGGCATCGCTGGTTCAGGTGGGAGTGGCGATGCAGATTTGTGACGCGGTGATTGTGGTCACATGAGGCAGAAAGTTTGCAGGGTGTCAAAACTTTGAAGATGAAGAAGTTGAAGCTGTGCATTACTTAAACTAAGCTCAAGACGTGAGCTGAAGGTTTGGCACTATCGCCTGCATGGTTTGTTCAGGACGAAGACAATTACAATTGAAATCAGTCTCCAGGTAGGAGATTGTTGGGTTGTGGAGCCTGATTAGATTATTGGGCTGGTTAAGTGAGACGTCCATTATTTTGACAGTCAGCCTTAGAGTTTCTATTTCCTAATTAGATTATTAGAGTTTAGATGGATACCCTATTTATACCCACGTTGATTATTATAATTGTATCCAACATATTATAGTGAAAATCCTTAGTTTGGTAGTGCCCCCAGACGTAGTCACGTGTAGTGACGATCTGGGTACCAAATCTTGGTGTCCTCGCATCAGTTCCATTATTTTTCTCTCAGCATTGCTGCCTGTGCGTTCCTAACATAAACGACAACGTTTTCATAAGGCGTGAAGTGTTTTAACAGAGCGACGTCGTTTGGTTCTAGCGCGAGGAGTATGAGTTTGGCAACACGACGACGTTTGGTTTTTGGGTCCTTTTGTAATTGAGTTTTGGCTTGATTGTAATTTTGTAAACTAATGGGGTCAGTTTGTAATTAGGCATTTTTATAAAAACGCCGCAAATGCTGCGTATCAATCTAATTCGAATTTTCCCCAAAGTTTCTCTCCCTGCCATTCTTTCTGACCTCTTTGCATGAGCTCTAATCATCGACGACCAGACTCTGAATTGTGGTTTTCTTCATGGTATCAGAGCAAAAATCTTGATCCGTTTCATTTCTTAAAGATCGCAGTTAATTCGGTGCAGTTTTGCTTTTTTTTGATTCTCGATTGAAAATTGCTAGGGTTCGTTGAGAAGTTCGACCTGAGAATGTAGTTCGACCTGAGTACGTTGTCCCACTTGATAATGTGGTGGATGATTCTTACCATTTCAATAGTAACGTGATCAATAGTAATTGTGAGTGAAGTGATGCTTGGTAGATAGAATTTTGTTTCATGGGCGAAATCCATGGAGATAGCACTCTCAGTTTGCTCCAAGCTTGAGTTCATCTTAGGTGAGCGTTCTAAACCAAACAAATCCTGTTTTACGTGCTAAATGGAAATGTTACAATGATGTTATCTTGACTTGGCTTTTAAATTTTGTGTCCAAGAAAGTGGTTAGTCACATTCTTTAATGCCAAAGATGCTGTTAGTGCTTGTCGCATCTTACATACTAGATATGTAGGATTTAATGTTTCTAGAAAATTTTATCTGAAAAAGGAGGCTAGCAATATCAAACAAGGTGATCTAGATATTGCAAAAATTTTTGAAAAATTGAATGCCTTTTGGAAGGAAGTTGATGCTATGAGTAAGCTTGTTCGCTGTGATGAGGACATTGATTGTGCTAAGGGTACTAAAGAGGGCTTAGCATTTTTCAGTTGAAATTTGTCTAACACCTTATCCAAATAATCAGTTTGTGACAAGTACACGAGTCTTTTATTTCTATCCTTTATTATTCTCACACCCAAAATTCTTTGGGTAGTGCCTAAGTCCTTTATATCAAAATGTTTCTCCAAGTGAGACTTAATGTTATTTACAATAGGCCTAGACTCACTGATGAGTTGTATTTATACAACTCGTCGAATCAACTAATCTCATTTATTTCGACACTTTTATATGCAAACATTTACTTTTTAGTATGATTTTGCATCTCAGGTGTTTCGGAAGCTCTAGGAGGAAACACGCATAAAAGACGACATTTCGTGCCAAAAACACCACAGTGGCAGATCAGACCTTTGGAGGTTCGACGGAGTGCTGGGAATTGATCACTGATCAGCAAAATACGAGCTACATGTCGTTGCGTAGCTGACTCAATTCTTCACAACTCTCTAGTTCACACCAAGAGCATCTGAGGTCATTTGGATCGTCGAATCCGGAGTCGAAGTGCTGGAACAGTGATTACCGTGACAAGGAAGACATTAGCGATTTGTTAATGTCAACGCTGGGCGTGGCTCTTATGTGTACGTTGGGCGCGTGCGATGATGTCAGCGACACATTTTGATGATGTCAGCAAGTCCGGGATTTGATAATTCAGCCCAAACATAGACTTAGAAACCCAATTTTGCTATAAATAAAAGCTTTGTAGTAGGGTTCCAACAATCCCATCATTCCCATCTTTGAAGAAGAAGGACGGCTCTGGAGAAGATGGAAGCTTTCAACAAGAGAGAAGAGATTTTTCTCCTTTCATCATTCACGAATTATTTGTGTTTTAATTTACATGGATATGAGTAGCTAAACCTTTAATTCAGTTTAGAGTTTCGTTTATTGTGACACATGTTTGGAGACTCTTTTTTGTAATGTGATTTCATAATTCTCTAGTTCTTGTGCTTCATCCTATGAATTGAATTGTTAAGTTAAGTTGAAATTTTGCCGTAAAGCTTAATTTGACAACCAATTCTTATTGTTAATATCTACTGGAAACTTTGCCGAAAAGGTAAATCGTGACACCTAGATTTAATAATACCTTTGCCAGATTGTTTAGTTTAGGAAAGAACTAGAAGTCTAACACCTTTGCAGGGTTAGACTGTGGTGTATCACCTTTGCCGGGATATTTAGGATATTACCTTTGCCGGAATTCCACACTTAGAAACTTGAGATTTGATATTTAGCAGTCGATGATAAACATGTCAGAATAGAAACTCTAAGCTGAATGTTCTCCCTGATTGTAACTTCTTTGCTATTTTCTCTTTTGCACTCAAAATCACTCACAACCCCCTTCTTTTTAATTGTTTTCAGTGACAGCTTCAACAACACCAGCTTCGACCCTGCTTACCGCTACACTAACTTTTAGTAGGAGATTATAAATATTAAATTTAACGCGTCAGACGACGCGCGTCACTCGTTGATGATCATATCATCCGCATAGAGAAGAACAAAGGCATGATATTTATCATTCATGTTTTTCAGATAAATACATGAATCATATTTACTTTTAGAGAAGCCAAGATCAGTCATGCAAGCATCAAACTTTCTATTCCATTGTCTAGGGGACTGTTTCAAACCATAGATGGATTTATTCAAGTAGCATACAACATCAGGAAACTTTTTGTCAACAAATCCCTTAGGTTGTTTCATAAAAATAGTTTCCTCTAGGTCGCCATCCAAAGAGGCAGTCTTAACATCAATTTGATCAATAAAAATAGTATACATAGCTAGTAAAAGCCTCATAGTTTATATTTCACAACAGGAGCAAAGATGTCATTATTGTCAATTCCTTCTTTTTGAGAAAAAACTTTTGCAACAAGCCTTGCTTTGAACCTTGGAGGTTCAGTGGGCTGTTACCATCTTTTAATTTGAAAATCCACTTACAATCTATGGCCCTAACATTTTTAGACAATGGAACTAATTTCCAGGTATTGTTATCATACAAGGATTGAATTTCCTCATGCATAGCATTGATCCACTCAATTGCATGCTTACTATTAACTGCTTCTTCAACGTAGCCTTCCTCTAATTCATTATCCGAATTTCTCATATTATCTCTATCATACTCGTCGAATGTGGGAATTTCAAATCTATGATTACTTCCGATGTTTCTTCGTTTCCATCACTATACATTGCTAAAAGATTGGATAAATAGTTAGCATAAATCGTATGAGCGCCCGGTTGAGAACCCCTAAAATTTGAGAACCTGAGAACCTCAGTCTCACCATTGGATCAAGTTGCGTTTTTGAATATGGTGGTGACACGTGTCTCACTAACTTTTTCCCTTCATTATGCAGTTTTGAGCATGCATTTTGTCTAGATGAATTTTAAGCTTTCGGAAACTACACTTAGGCAAAAACTGGTGCATTTTCAAAAATGCATAACGAAGATCAAACTGCATAACGAAGGAGTTCTTAAAGTTAATAGGGGTTCTCATTTGAGCCCTCCTCTGAGAACCATAACTAATTTAAGTAGAACTACACTAACACTAACCATGAAGAAGAACCACTACACTTCATTTGACTAGTGTTATTATTAACATACACTACTTTGGATAATTAAAATGATGAAGGCATAAAGAGCCAAAAAGTAGTCGAAAAAAGGAGACCAAACAATCAATCATTCATGCTCATACATACATGACAAATTAAGCACACTAAACCAACAAGCACCAATATTCACGCTCACGCCCTATACACCAACAATGATATTACGAAGTTCATCGTTGTTGATACAAAAATTCAGACCAAATGATTCTACAAAACAGTCAACCAAAAACACCTAGAGCTTTACAAGTTATACCAAATATCCAAATTACCACAAGGGTTTACAATTTCTACTTAATATGTGTGACAACAAGCTTGTACACGGCGACTCACGGGAACAATGGTGAATATAAGCAAGTTTGGACGACAAGCTTACCGGAAGCAGCTGTGGAGGCTCGGCTGACCACGACGAGGAACAAGGAGACGAGGTGGAGAGTACAACGATGGACGGCGACGAACAGTGACAGACGGTGACGCGATTTGACAGACGACGACGGTGACGGTGACGGAGGTGGAAATCAGGGGAGAAAAGTAGAAATTGGATGATTAATGGAACAATGAAATTGAAATTAGGGCACAAATATGTATCTCATCGAAGGCGCTGTTATGAACAACACCAGGTCAGCCTGCTTACTCAGCATTATATCGATCCAAAATGGACACTACGTCTAAAGCGCTGTTTCCCACATCACTTACTATATTAAGCGCCCTAGACAATAGCGCCTAAAGGAAAGTGGTCATTTTAGAAAACGAATTTGGAATTCGGCGAGAAAGAAAAATGAAATTTCGATTTGAGCTAAATTGGAAATTTTTTCTCAAAATTTCAGGAGTAAAATAATTAACTTAATTTTTTAAAAATTTCCATTTACTCATTTATGCCTGAAATCAGGGGAGAAAAGTAGAAATTGGATGATTAACGGAACAATGAAATTGAAATTAGGGCACGAATTTGTATCTCATCGAAGGCGCTGTTATGGACAACGCCAGGTCAGCCTGCTTACTCAGTATTATATCGATCCAAAATGGACACTACGTCTAAAGCGCTGTTGCCCACATCGCTTACTATATTAAGCGCCCTAGATAGCAGCGCCTAAAGGAAAGTGGTCATTTTAAAAAACGAATTTGGAATTTGGCCAGAAAGAAAAATGAAATTTTAAATAGGAAATTTTTTCTCAAAATTTCAGGAGTAAAATAATTAACTTAATTTTTTTAAAATTTCCATTTACTCATATACGCCTGAAATCTTGTTTAAAATATAAAGGATGGAGAGGCTTCTCAATATTGCACAATTGGGTTCACATCGCCGTGTGCACGTAGCATTAAACCAAGTGATGAACGGGCGCTCTCGTGCCTCTGTTTCAATTGGCTTCCGCTCGTTTCGTTTCGTTACGTTTCGTTACGTTTGAGGGCAGTCGTCATTTGGTCCTATATTATTTTTCCAGGAAAACGGTGTCGTTTTCGTATTGTAATAGTAGTAATAGAGTCCAGACTGTACTTTTCGTTGATCTGAAACTGGAAGACTACAACGGCTTCAACGCAGTACAAGAGAGAGAGACAGAGCGAGACTTTTTTTTTATCGGCTACTGGGCGGGCGGGCGGCAGGCATGTTCACTGCGGCGTCTCGCTTGAGACGCGCCTGGCTCGTCGGCGCTGCGGCGGTGGCCGGCGCCGCTTTATATCTCCGCGATCCAGCAGTAGCCTCGAGCGGCGGTCCTGCTCTTGAAGCTGCGAGGAAGCGAATCGCGGAAGCGAATGGAGTTTTACCGCAGAGGTCGGCTCAGGAAACGGCTTTGGTGAGTTCTACTTCCGCTAATCCCTTGGATATTTTGGTGATCGGCGGTGGAGCTACCGGATGCGGTGTTGCGCTCGATGCCGCGACCAGAGGACTGCGGGTTGGGCTGGTGGAGAGGGAAGATTTCTCGTCGGGGACGTCTTCGAGGTCAACGAAATTGATTCATGGAGGTGTGTGTAGTTAGAGTTTCTATTCATTGAATTCACGTGATTGTTTGATGATTGTTAAGCAGGCGATTGCTGACCTTATCATGATCATTCAAGTGATTCACATAGTGGATTTTCCCTGCTATGTTGAGTTGTTAGCTTGTCATTCTGCATCTGCTTTTGTATTAGAATCTGATGGGCTAGGTATGGGTCCTGCCTGCCCATACTCAATTCAATTGATTTATTTATCATGTTACACGAATCAACCTTGACAATTTAATGGATATAGGTAGTGGTTTTATTAACTTAAAGACTAGACAATATGGTGGTACATCAATTGAATTCCGATACGCCCTTATTATTATGTCTCAGTGAGTGTGATCTTCTAACCGATTACTTCGTCCTAAAATAACTCTGTGTTGTGGTCCAAAAACCAGTATTGACTTGAGTTAAGCCAGTCTCCTTCCATGATTTTTTTGCAATGTGGTGGCAATAAAATTGAGATGTAACCTTTGAAGTACGAACTAGAAGATCCATGACATAGAAACTTGTCAAACTTTACTGACAAGTTATACTTTATCGGGTAGAATATCTAGACTCTTGGAGCACGGGAAATGATACTTGAATCGTCCATTGAAGCATAGGACATATGCTACTCAGAGGAGTTGAACGCTTGACCTCTTGACCTCTTGACATAGTGTCAAGAGTTCAAGCCAATCGACTAATACCCTTTCGCAAAATTAGACATTTGTCGAACTAAAGTATCCATAAAGAAAAGTCATTGTATCATTTTACTGCTGTATTGTTACCATATAAGGTAACCAACTGCAGCTATAAGTAATAGTATTGTGTAAAAGAAGTGTATTTACTCGAGCAAATAATCGAAACAAGAGTTAAATGTCTCTGATGTCAGTAATGTTCTGTCAAAACTTTAGATGTTTTTTTTTTCATTTGTAATCCATTATCAACACATGTAGTATTAGCCAAAGGCCGACATAGGTTTATAAATCTGTCATCTAATTCACTTGGAAAAAGTATATTTTACGTTTCCTTACTTATTCCAAGAAACATCTATATTATGTTCACTAAATGGCTCTTTATTATAGGAGTGCGCTACCTTGAAAAAGCCGTCTTTAACCTTGACTATGGACAGCTTAGACTGGTTTTCCATGCACTTGAGGAGCGTAAGCAAGTTATTGACAATGCTCCACACCTCTGTCATGCCCTTCCTTGCATGACGCCATGTTTTAACTGGTTTGAAGTATTATACTACTGGGTGGGACTAAAATTTTACGACCTCGTTGCTGGAGCACGGCTCCTACATTTGTCAAGATACTATTCAGCAGACGAGTCCGTTGAGCAATTTCCTACCCTTTCAAGGAAGGGTAATGGAAGAAACTTGAAAGGTACAGTGGTCTATTACGATGGTCAAATGAATGATGCTCGACTAAATGTTGGATTAGCATGTACAGCAGCACTAGCTGGTGCGGCGGTGCTAAACCATGCCGAAGTTATATCATTTCTTAAGGATAACGCTAGTGGGCGAATAATAGGAGCAAGAATTCGAGACAACCTTACAGGTGAAAATTATGTAAAATTTTAGACGGTTTATTCTTGTGGTCGATCAAATTGTAACCTCTACACCTGCATCAATCTTTTGCTGCTCCTTTACTTTGGCAATGGTATCAGGCAAAGAGTTTGATGCACACGCGAAAGTAGTTGTGAATGCTGGTGGGCCATTTTGCGACTCTGTTAGGAAAATGGCAGATGATGATGCAAAGCCCGTGATAGCTCCGAGCAGCGGTGTGCATATCGTTCTTCCTGACTATTATTCTCCTGAAGGAATGGGACTCATTGTTCCAAAGACAAAGGATGGCCGTGTAGTCTTCATGCTGCCATGGTTGGGAAGAACCATCGCTGGGACAACAGATTCAGATACTGTCATTACAATGCTACCAGAACCACATGAGGACGAGATTCAGTTTATCCTGGATGCAATCTGTGACTACTTGAATGTTAAGGTTTGTAGCTTTGTTAGTCTCTTAAATGTGATGGAACTAATTTGTTTTATGATTATAAGTTTTAAGAGTTAATCTTAGTAAAATTTGGCTGTTGTAGAACTTTCTGGTTCATTTAGATATCACGTAAATATAGACAATGCACTTCAAAACATTTCTTTGTAGTTACTACCTGTACACCTACATGTATTATTGATTTTGTCGAAATGGTAGGCGTCATGGAATATTATAGTGACAAACTGACAATCTCCATTTGATGAGCTGTGAGGTATTATGTTTCAAACAGACTAATGTGGCTCTGCAAAATTGAGCGCATATGCTTGTGTTGCCTTCATTTTTTGTAGTTACCTGTACACCTACATGTATTATTGATTTTGTCGAAATGGTAGGCGTCATGGAATATTATAGTGACAAACTGACAATCTCCATTTGATGAGCTGTGAGATATTATGTTTCAAACAGACTAATGTGGCTCTGCAAATGAGCGCATATGCTTGTGTTGCCTTCAAGTTGTCTCCTCTTTTTTTCTTTTTTCTTTTTTTGTGTGTTTCACTTCTCAATTATATATACATGTACAAAGTTCAAGTTAGTGTTATAATTATGCATAGGTTCGGCGAGCTGATGTTCTGTCTGCTTGGAGTGGGATTCGCCCCTTAGCAAAAGACCCGTCTGCCAAGAACACTGAAAGCATATCGAGGGATCATGTTGTATTTGAAGATTACCCTGGTCTGGTTACAATAACAGGCGGAAAATGGACCACCTACAGAAGGTAATGTTTACTTCCAAGAAAAAAGAAGGCATATTAATAGTCATATGTTGTGTTAATATCTTACACTACTTCCAGCATGGCAGAAGATGCCGTTGATGTGGCTATTGAATCTGGAGATTTGGCGCCAGGCAATGAGTGCATCACCAACAAGCTGCGACTCACTGGGGCGGATGGGTGGGATCATGCTTATTTCACTGTTCTTGCCCAGGAGTTTGTGAGAATGAAAAGGACGTACAAAGGCAAAGTCGTCCCTGGAGTGATGGATACTTCATCGGCAAAGCATTTATCTCGATCATATGGTACTTTGGGTGAACGGGTAGCTTTAATAGCTCAGGTATGCTTTTCTCAACAAATTTACTACCGCTACCACTTCATTGAGTTTCCCGTGCAACACTATATTTCACTTTAGTTCTTTCCAAATTCTGACACCAAGGCTCTATGTTTTATCTTTTGGATGTTCAGAATGAAAATTTGGGTAAGCGGCTTGCTCATGGATACCCGTTTCTAGAAGCTGAGGTTGCATACTGTGCTAGGAATGAGTACTGTGAATCTGCTGTTGATTTCATCGCTAGAAGATCTAGGCTTGCTTTTCTTGACACTGATGCAGCAAACCGAGCCCTCCCTCGCATCATCGATATTCTGGCGACTGAGCACAAATGGGATAAATCTAGGAGAAAAGAAGAGACTCAAAAGGCCAAAGCCTTCCTCGAGACTTTCAAGTCATCCAGAAATGCTCAATTTCATGATGGGAAGCATGGCTAGTAAGTACTTATCTTCTCATTTACCAAGTCATCACTGGGGAAGCTCATGCCTCCAACATGTATCATATCATCTTGTTGTGGTAATGTAATAAACAAAACAAAAAACTTAACCTCTGAGTACCAATATAATTTAAAAACACTTTTTGGTTGAAGCTCTCTGTCTAGTTGAGAATCCTCAAATACAGTGAGGACTATCTGAGAAACATAGAAAAATGATCCGGTGCAAAGAACATATTTTTGTAAAAAAAAATACAAACCAATCGCAGTCCTTGGTTTAGTCATTTGGACGGATGAGATTAAATATCGTATTAATTTCCGTTTATGGTTAATTTCTCGGTGACGTATTATAAATTAACCGTGACGAACTATGTTGTACTTTTCGTTTCTCGGCAACGAATTATATCCAGTTTTGAAGAACTTTGCATTTTGTTCCAAAAATATGCTTTGTACATCGATCTTTACTTTGTATCTGACGCCATTTTGACAGCATGGAATCAATTTTGAATACAAGGATACAACAGTTATACAAACAGCTTAGTAAAGAACTAAGCCATTCAATGAAAAAAGTTAGGACTTAACAAATCACTGTGCTCTGGTGTTGAAAACCTGGAGCTTGTGGCAGATGGTGGCTCTTCATACCCGCTTTGGTTTTAGATCCATGATATCTAGTGGTGGCTATTTGAGATTAGAAGCCTTTTCTCTGGCTGATTTTAAGTAACACAGTTGACATATAATTTACCACTTCTTCCGTTCTCTAGCTGGGAAGACGAGAATGGGGTTCGGCCCCAAGTGGATGTATCCCAAGAAACACCTTTCCCAATCCTAAAACTGGAACTCGGTAACCCCATTCCTGACATGATGGCAAGGGTCTCGTCGATGTCTCCGATCATAGCCCACATTCCTTCATTGAGCCCACCATGGCTATGAAATCTTCCAAGTTTTCAGTGTGGCTTCGCGAGAGACTACACTGAGATGTTATTTTTGAGCTTGATGACGACGGATAGGGTGTGTTGCTGAACGTAGAAAAGGCCAACCGCGACTGGTTCATTGGCCAAGTATTTTATCATTTTGTACAGGAAATGCAGCTCATCGCTGAAATTGTCAGTCTTACTTACTGACAATGGCATTATGTCAAAAACTGCATTTCCTGCCATTAGTCTACTACGATAAGTGAACAGGAGCAAAACGTAACCAGCTTCAGCCTTTTTCACCAAAAAGCAAGTAACGCAAGAAGCAAATCTAAAGTTTAAGAAAAGCATAGTATGGAGGATATCACTCAACATTAACTAACGTCCGAGCCTAGTTCTTTTCTAACCTGCATACATCTAAGTTTTAATTCAAAGAAGGGCGATAGCAGAATCGTATGATCAAACCAATCTTGAAACAATCAACACAAAGTCGATGGGGGTGGGCAACTTGTCAGATTCAATTCTCACTAAACACTTGGAAAGGAAAATGAAATCCTTCGTCACCAGTCACCTGTAATGGGTGATCTAAAACTTTGGTTTTTTTATTTTTGAAACTTATTTGTTTTTTATAGGCGGTAACATGATGATTTT